>PVJH01041073.1:0-15222 GCA_004026705.1 Nesogale talazaci
TCATGGCTGAACCTTGAATACATATATATGCCAAGTGAAAGAAACTAGTCACAACTCTTACATCTGTGTGATTCTGTTTATGAAAAGCATCCAGAATAAGCAAATCCATAGTTCCCTAGGATAGATAAGATTTGATGAATTACAAGCAAAGAGATTTTTTGAGGGATGATGGAAATGTTCTATAGTTAGATAGTGATGACGGGTGCACATATCTGTGACTTCTCTAAAAAACAACGAGTTGTACATTTTAAATAGACAATTTATATGATGTAAAAATGCTGTTATTAAAATAATTAAGAGGCCTCTTACTACATTAGGAAGCCCTTGCATGGTACAAATGGTTTGCACTTGACTGCTAAACAAAATACATGAAGAACTCTGGTGGTGTAGTGGGTTACAAGTTGGGCTGCTAACCGCAAGGTCACCGGATTAGGTCAGGTTGGCTGGAGAAACAACTCCAGGGACACGCATATATGAATAAGGAAGAGCTTTACATCAAAAAGGGATTGTACCTGGAGAAAACAGCTCAGCCCAGTCCAGATCAAGTCCGTAAGTCTGATAGTAGCCTGTATGTCGTATGCTAGTCCATAAGTCCTTCCTTAGATTCACGCAGCACAGGCGATGATGCAAAATACAGGAAGATCACAGGCCCGTGGGTGCAAAATCTTGTGGATCCGGTGGCAGTGGAAGCATCTCCAGGACTCCCTTCCATGGGTCTCTGCAAGGCTCCCCATGGCTTGTCAACAAGAAAGTGAAAGTGAGAGGGGAGATTGTTGATTTTGACTCACATGTCAGAATAGCTCAGGGAATAGCTATATGTTGTTCATCAAGATTAGGCTGTTGTGTCGATTTAAATTCTTGACTGCCCTATGTGGGCAGAATAGAACTGCTGCCTAATATTTTCAAGGCTGGGACTGGAAGGCAATTGCCATCCTATCATCCAACATACACTTCTATCTTCGAGTTCTAACACCAGCTTTTTGGCTTGCACTTAAGTGCTTAGCTATGGGTCCATGTAGACCCCCTAGTCCTGACTGTAGATTTTGTTTCATTTGGTCTCAGAAACAGTTTTAAATTTTCCTTTTAAATGAATTGTTTCAATAGCTATATTGATACATTATATAACATATTGCAATACTTATATACACATATCCCTCCTGTTGTTGTCAAGTCAATTCTGACTTATAAGGATCCTGAATAGGGTTTCTGAGACTGTAAATCAGGGGTCCTCAAACTACAGCCTGAGGGCCACAGGCGGCCCGCTGAGGACATTTATCCGGCCTGCCGGGTGTTTTTGCTGCCACTGCTGTCCTGCTTAGCAGCCGACTCATGCTGGGCCCGCAGTGAATTTGTTCATAGTTTTTCTTTTTTAACTATAGTTCAGCTCTTCAATGATCTGAACCCCTGATTAAAAAGTTTGAGGATCCCTCCTATAAATCTTTAGAGAATTAGGTAGCTCATCTTTTTCCAATAGAGAGACCGATAGGTTTGAACAGTTCTGTGTTAGGCAGGATCCTCTTGAGCAGTGGTTTTCAACCTTCCTAATGCCGTGACCCTTTAAAACAGATCTTTATGTTGTGGTGAGCCCCAACCATGAAATTACATTTGTTGCTACTTCATAACTGCAATTTTGCTATCAGATGAATCATCATCTGATATGCAGGATGCATTTTCATTGTTACAAATTAAACATAATGAAAGCACAGTAATTAAACACAAAACAATAAGTAATCATATAATGTGAAATACTTATTTCTAATTACAAAGAAATGAAATTTTGTCTTGAAACATGGTATAGCACGGGTAACAAGTCTTTAAGCCGGGTACTCGTATGTGGGCCTATCTGCATGTAGGCAGACCCACCTGGAGATGGATAGAGGAGCAGTATCTAGGTTACGAAGACCATCAGAAATATATGTCGTTCAACCCCCAAAGGGGTCTCAATCCACGGGTTAAGAAACAGTTCTCTAGAGAAACAAAAACAGGATACTTGTGACTTTGTGTGTGTAAACACATATATACATGTATCTACATATACATATAGATAGATTTATACAGTGAGAATGAATATAGCAGCTAAGCCATCCACACTCGACACAGCATTACAGAGGGTTCAATTCAACTCACTTTTGTGAAACAGTTACTATACTGATGGTCCTTCAAGTCTCTCGAGTTCCTATTCAAGGTCGAGGAAGCACACAGGGTAATCTACCCTTAGGCAAGACTGGCAGAGTCCACCCGCAGACAGCAGACAGCAGGGTGGGGCAGCAAGAGTTGGCAACTCAGGGACTTAGCTAGGCAGGCACCAAGGTATCTCAAACTCAAGCAATGCACTGCAGGGAGAGACAATCCGTCAGCCTGGAGCGCAAGCAATATACTAGCCAGCAGTGTGATGAAGCAGGTCTCCAAGCAGCCTCAAGCTCTGGCAATGAGATCCAAGGGTTGGCTCGGCCTTCGGTAGTGCAGCACATGGTTGAGGCAAATAACTAGTTCAAGGGCCAGCATGCTGGTCTGATTACCTGGGGAAAAGAGAAATGGGCTGCTGGCTGCAGAAGGTATTTATCTCGGTTGCCCTCCAATCAAGCTTCCACCTGATTAAACTCTGCCACATGTCCTGTGGAGACCCCGTAGGCACAATAAAATTGCTGACTATTAGTCAGTAATTCAAAACCAGTCCTTGGGAAAAAAAGATGAGGTTTTCTACTCCTGAGAAGATGTGCAGCCTCCGAAACTCACCGGGGCAGTTCTGCCCTGTCCGATAAGGTTGGACTGGGTGGCAGTGAGTGTTTGGGAGTCTGTTCAAACATGACCAGAAGCAGTGTGGAAGAAGACCTGGTTATCTGCTTCCATAAAGACTACAGCCTTTGGAGCGCTACTGCTGTGTAACACATGAGTTTGTACTGCTGTTTTAAGCATGTACTATGCTTTCTGAGGGAAAGTAGAGAATTCTTTTTGTTAAGAAATAATCTAACTCACAGGCTTTGACTCTGTGTTCCTCTTTACATTTGCAGCTCAGAAATACTGCAACAAATTGGCAACAGCTGTATGTGAAATCTCACATACAGTGAGTTGTTTTCCTTCCTAACCTTTCCAGGAAAATATGTAGTCTGTGTTGATTTTGTTGGTGTTTGCTTAACTGTTCCAAAACTATTTTGACAGCCCACAAATGCCACCTATTTGTGTAGTCGTGTATTACTGTTGCTCGGGGAAATAATATACAATTACAGGAGAGTGAAGTAAACGGTCACTCACTGATATCGTCTCAGCATGTAGAATGTTCCATAAAACATCTCATGGTTCAGCCTTAGAACCCATGCTACCCAGGGAAGGCTTTGCTGCCTAACTGGCTGTGACCTAGCACCATGTTCTCATTCGTTATTGCTGGATCACAGCTCACTTCAAAAGGCTGTCTGAAAAGTGGAGACTGCTCACAAATGCATGCTTAGGCTTGACGGAGGATATTTGTGCAGAGGTGTTTATCTACCTTTGCTGAAAATATGCCCATGAATGTAGAGGGTCTTGCAGGGGATTTTGGCAACAATTTCCTGTGTGAAAATTAATTCTAGACTAATTCCAAGGGGTTGGAGATTAACGATGTCTCAAATGTTCAACCCTTCTAAGATGTCATTCTGTTCCATTTTTCCCTCACTCCCTCCTCCAGTTTCTTCCCTAGTCCCTCACATCCCTGAGTTCTGCAAGGCGCTGCCCAGAAACTCAGGAGACTTTCAGGAAATGTCTCGGGTGGTCTTGGGTGCTGCTCAGTCCCAAATCCAGAGGTCGGGCAAAGGAGAGACAAATGCAAGGCTGAGAGCTGGAAGCCAAAAGGATCCTCAAGTCCAAGCAGATCTTCTTGCTTCTTCTTCCAAAGCTCATTGAGGAAGACAGAGTTATGGCTTTGATGGAGGTATGGCTTCTAACTTTTAGCTGACCATACCCCCAAGAGAACAAAGGCTGGTGTCTAAAGTCACAGCTTCTAGTAGAGTCTAAAAGTGGCCCCAAGGAGGCAAAGGGGGTGACTTGGTTCCCACCCTCTACTAAAGCCAGACCTTAATTCCCTCCTAATCCTGACCCTTGGAGTGTGTGGTGGCATGGTGGACATACTCTGGGTTTGATCTGTAGTTCAAAGCACCAGCCTGCTTCTCAGAAGAAAGACAGGGCTTGCTGCTCCTGTTAAGGGTTATAGTCTCAGAAACCCACAGGGGCTGGTCTCCTCGGTCCCATAGAGGTAGCATGAGCACTCAGTGGTAGTGAGTGTGTTAGCCTGGGTAGACTAGAGAACCAAAATGTATAGACAGTCGTATTTTATGAGAGAGTTGTATATAAAGGGTAAGTGTACAGTAAGAACCCAGTCCAGTTAAATCCCATAAGTCCAACATTAGTCCATATGTCTCACACCGATCTACAAAGTCCTCCCCAATCTCACAAAACACACACAGTGATACTGACTGCAAGGGGAAAGTCGAATCAGTTAACATGTCAACATCTCAGCGCTGGCAGGGGTCTCCACTTGGCTTCTCCCGCACCCAGGGCTACATCAGGGTAGGTCCATGTGGCTTTTACTCAGGGATGTATTGCAGGAAGTGAGGTGAGGCAGGGATATAGCGAAGGCAGCTGCACCCTGGTCCGACCATCAGAAACCTAGAGACCAGACAGGAGAGGCTCACCGAGCCATGTATTTCTCCGCCCTTCAATTAATCCCACATGTGTTCATGGGCTAAGTTGGCACAATAAGCCTTAACTATCACAGTGAGTGTGATTTTATTTTGGATTTTAGAATCCTGTCCACTAGGAATAGTAGATAACACCCTGCAAAGTGGCACGATAGCCACAGGCATAGCATTCTAACACATTCCTTCGGGAATTTTGCCTCGAAGGCCATGTTAATTTATTATAACCTGGGGACAAAGTTACCAAGACTTCCTAGACATCACCAAACACCTTGAGGAAATGAGTCTCCATACAACAAAATGCCTCTTGATATTGGTCTACCTTGGTTCTTCACAACGGGGCCAGGGTGCAAGATCACAGTAATAGGAGAAAATATTCAAGTGGTCAAAGCGTTCATGGTACTTGGACCCTCAAGAAAGCAGCATCCGAGAGATCAGCAAAACCGAAGAACCAGACATAGAGTGTGTCTGTAAGTGCTGAGACACGTGGGCGCTGGACCTCCTTGATGCAACAGACATCTGGCACTGAAAGCCTGAGCCTGGGGCTGAGCGGGGGACTTCTCCATCCACCGAGCCAGTGAAGCTGAGCGCTTTTGGAGAGGAGGCAGGTTTGTGGAGTGGGGCACCTCTAGGCACGTCAGGAAGCTGGCTTTGCTCACCCACGAACTGGAGATGGGTGCCTTCAGGCTGAGGTGTAGGGTGGAGCGGCAGGTCCGTTGGGTGTCTATGAGCTTTGTTGCATTGCCCAAGCAGAGCAGAGGTCAAGCCAAGAAGCTGGGGGCCAGAAAGGGGCCTGTCTGCAGGCCTGGCAAGCAAGACACTGTCCTGACTAAACAACTAAGTCCTGAGCATTTGTATCCTGCTCATTTCCCTCATAGCCCCATCATCATGAACCTTTTCAGCAAGTGAACCAGACACAGGAGAGTGCTGTGAGAGGGACAGTGGTGTTGGCATGGAGGAAAAGGGCGGGGCGGGGGCGGCATCGACTCCTGTGACAATCAGGCTTGGGTGCTGAAGAACGGGAGAGGTTTGGCCACACCATTTCCATGCCGCCCTTAGTAAAGTGATCAGATTTTAAACGGGACACCCTTGACCGGGGGGAAACTTGATTAAAAATGTGGTCTATATGAAGCAACAAAAACTATCATAGAATGCAAAAATAGTTTTTTTTAATTTAATTTAATTTTTTTGTGTATGTGGGCATCACTGCCCCCTGGTGGGAGTGGGAGGCCCAGCCTTGCTCCTGGAGAGCTTCTGCTGGACTTGAACCGCCAGCCCTGCGGGCTGCAGTCCCGCACTCAACCACTACGCCACTGGGGCTCAGCCCCCAAAATAGTTTTGTAGTATATTTATTTTAAGTTTAAAACACCATGGGACACTGTGAAATTGTTAAAAAGCGAGACGTCTGGTCACCTTACTTAATAGGTAGCTTCGTATAGTTCTCCCCGCAAACCAGATCCACTGCGAACAAGTCAATTTCAACCCATAGCGCCCACGCAGACCTGCCCCTGTGTGCTTCAGAGACTGCAACTCTTCAGGGAACTAGACTAGAGCCAAACAAAACAAAACAAATTTGCTTCCATGGAGTCCATGCTGACTCACAGTGACCCCTGTGGATTTCTGAGAGTGTGTTTACTAGAGTAGAAAGTCCAGTTTTTCTCTCGAGGAGCTGCTGCTGGTTTCAAACTGCCAACCATCAGAGCCACAGTCCAGCGTGCAACCACTGCACCACCAGGTGAGTGGCTTCGAATTGATGGCCTTGTGGTTATCATAAACTGCTATGCCACTGGGCCTCCGTCATCTGCCTCTGGATCCATTTATAGCGATGCACAAGCACCTCTTTTACAAAATCGCTTATGGAGAAGAATTTTCCATCTTAAACTGGTAGCCTAGATACCACATTGTGGGATGCTTTGTGCATGTTGCTCACGGGCACTGGGGCAGAGCCAGAGTAATTAAATCTCTTACAAATTTAGTAACATAAAGGCCTCAGCCAGTGACCATTGTGATTATTTTATTTCTTGGCTGAAAAGAAGACAGGTTTATTTGCAGTATTTTATGCTTAATCATTAGCAATGGATGAATTAAGACCAGAACTAATCAAAGAAGCAAATAGCTCATTAATGCTGTTTGGCAAAAGAAAGAAATAATTGATGTTCACACAGGTTAAAGTGACCAAAAAAGGCCTTTAAATAAATGGCCAAGCTCTCTGTTTCTCTATTTATAACTTGCTTTCAATACTCTTTGGTCTGTGATCACTTAAATATTCATTTATTTCAGAGGTCTTTTTGTGAAAATCCCAATTTAAAAACCAACCACGTTCTTATTAAATTGGACTAACAACTCTTCTCATAGGAAGAACACAAATTGCAATACTTCATCTATACAATATTGATCTTGTATAACTATAAAAGCAGATCATTCAATACATATCAGAAAATTCAGCTATTAAGTGAGCAGGGAGGATCACGGAGCCTCAGATTTACTCATGATTATTGATTCATAGATCAGGGAAGTGCTAGGTGGAAGTACCTTACATGACACGAGAATCTCATATGTTTTATTTACTTGATGATTTTACCCTTATAAAGTACACCCCCTGTATTCTGTGTGATTACAGTGAGTGAGTGGGACCTTCCCTGGGTGTCTGTTAGCAGTGACCCAATTGCATTTTCCAATCTGTCTGGAAATATTGGTATCATTAACATATAGTGGTCTTTTGGCCTTTCAAAGGGGTACTACAATTACTAAATGTAAATTCCCGTGGTGAGCCTCGTAGGGTGAAATCCTTCCCACTAATTATAAAATCATCCCCTTTCTGCACAGCAGAGGGGTGGCACAGAACCCAAAGGTGACAGAGTACTCACGTGCTTCTGACCACACTGTCACCCGCCCTGCCGATTGCAGCCATTCTTGAACAGTCTCCCTGGTAACAAAATGTAAAGGGAAGGGCTTTAAAGGGATCAGTGTGTCCTATAAATAAACACTTTCACTTTTCCATATAAGATAGAAGTGTGTGTCTGAATGTTACATGTATCAAAGAAGGCTGAAACTTCTTTATTCTCCAAAAGGGCTCATAGATGAAGAATAAGACAAAAAACAAAGGCTCTTGGGGGAGGGAAATTGTCTTAGCTTGTATCACACTTTACTGTACCTATTTTATTGGTTTTATAGACATGACTAGGATCGAGAGAGCGTCATC
Source organism: Nesogale talazaci (assembly GCA_004026705.1). Taxonomy (NCBI): domain Eukaryota; kingdom Metazoa; phylum Chordata; class Mammalia; order Afrosoricida; family Tenrecidae; genus Nesogale; species Nesogale talazaci. Next base: position 7,870 of record PVJH01041073.1, read on the forward strand.
GGCTGGTTCTGGAGAAGCAGGTCTGGCTGCACTGGAAGTCCTTGGCACAAGGTCCCGCAGATGACCTTTTATCCAGGAAAGATATTCCTGAGACTGTCCTGAGGGACAGTCCACGAGAATCAGAGCTTGCTGAATCCTGAAGCGTCAGATGATTCCTAATAAAGATATGAAACTTCAAATGCTCCGAGAAATGCTACAGAAAAGGATCTGACTTGGATGAGGATTAGAAGCAGCCCCTTCTTCATCTCCGTTACTAGAACTAATTAGTACAAAAAAGATAACTCGAATACTTTTCCAGATCAAGACTTCAAAAAGATTCTTCCTAGGTTAGTCCTAGTTCAGGAATTGAAACCAGAGCAGGCCCCGAATTTTGAAAATTGAGTGAACCATAATGATAACTGGGATGGGAAAAATTGCAGGTCCAAACCCTACTAGAAATGAAATCTCCCTCTTAGGCAAGAAGTGTAAACACTGCATAGCAATGAAAAGCCTTCCTTGCCTATCCAACTTGAAGCCGAGTCAGAAGCGGTGGTGCCCTTCTCAAAGGTGACAGCTGCCAACCATGCCACTTTGAAAGTTTGTCTCGCTCCATAGACCTGTCAAAAGCTATTCCAGGACCATGACCCTTTATTTTTTTCTCATTCTGGCTATTATTCTTGGTCACTCAGATTTTAAAAATGTGGATCTGATCTAGTTTTGCTTCCCTGAACATTCCTGATCAAGCTCAAACTGTTTATAACCCTCCCCCCCCACCACCACCACCCCTGGTCTTTGGAGTTCCTGGGACTGGATTGCTTTGGCATCCAATGCAGCATGCTCTGAATAAGTGCGTGTCCATGAATAATATGCAGAGATAGTTTACAAGGATCAAAGGCATCGTGAAACCCTGCAAACAATGGACTCCTTACCTGATGGCTCCCAGAAACGCCTCCAAGGAGTCCTGTAGTAAAAATTCATGTTTAACATTTACTAACATGATGCCTCCCAAATAAAATTTGGAATAGAGTGTTTTGTTTAGTCTAGTAAAGGTTTGTCAAGCCTTTCAAAATATGAGGGATGTGAGTTTAGGAAACATTGGTGAGTGTGCCAATTAGAGTGTTTTCAACTGCAGCATAGACAAATAAAAGACAATCCCACAGAATGGCTTTAATCCACAGGGCTGCATTTTTATCACTCATAAAAAGTTGAACGAGAGATGATGGCTGCCATTACCTCAGTGACTCAATGTCAGAATCAGCGTTCCCGGGATTCACTTGTCTCTTCCTCAATCGCTACAAGGTAATGGAAACAGCTTCTGTCTAAGATGGTAGGGGAGGTATTGAGCTACCTAAATGGAGATTTCTTTCCCATCCACCACAGGGGGACCAGTGGATGAAGTCAACAAGACCGGTCTCTCAGAGGTCCTGGCCAGCCCCTTCTCCTAAAACGGTGGAAAGTGAGTCTGTGCTTCCCCTGAATGCCAGTTAAGATAAAAGCAGCCCAAGGAAAGAAGCCTTGGGCAATATCAGAGAGCAACTTCCAGTTTCAAAGGCATCCCATTGATTGGGGTTTATCAGACTAAAAATACAGTTTCAGAAAAAGAAAGGAAGCATAACCATAGAGAGGAGATTGCTCACCCTGGCAGACAGATTGATTAGTACACATTATTTCTCACGAGTGGTAGTGCCTCCTGGTGAGCAGATTGACCCACAGCATGTATCCTGGTGTGTTTAGGGTGGATGGTGAATTTTTTTTTTTGTTTTTTTGGGCATCACTGCCCTCTGGTGGTGAGAGTAGGAGGCCCAGCCTTTGCTCCGTGGAGCTGGAATTGAACCTCCATCCCAGTGGGCCGCAGTCCTGTGCACAACCGCTATGCCACCGGGGCTCAGCCTGATGGTGACTTTAAAATCAACATCTGGAACTTTTAAATCCTAATTAAACTAGTGGAAGAGGAACAGCGCTCATAGAAAGGAAGAGGGTATGGTAAGCAAAGACTTAATACTCTACCCACCTAGAAAACTTCTTTCAGAAAGTAGTATGAGCATTAACAACAAAAACTAGGGGAAACTGAGAAAATTAACACCTTCAAAAACATTAATGCACAGTAAAAAGATCACAAGCCAAAAAGCATTAACAAAAAAAAAAATGGCCCATCAAAATGAACATGACAAAGAGAATTAAAGAGCATCTGGATCTGGACAAGTAATGGAGAGATATAGTACAATACTAAATCAAATGAAGGAACTAGGGGGGGAAATATAGGCAAAGAACTAAAAACAAATAAGGAAAACAATGCAAGAACAAAATGAGAACCTACAACCTATAACATAATAGGACTTACCGTCAGATTAAAACCAGACAGAGGAATCAGCAAATTAGAGGATATAGGAGTTAAAATTACATGTGCTGAAAAGCAACAAAAAATGAAGGCTGAGCACACTTTAATCTAATTGTGGGACTACAGCGTTGTAACATATGCATCATGGAAATTCCAGAAAGAGATAACAAAAAGGAGAAGAACAAGTATTTGAAGAAATAATAACAGGGGAAAAGCTTATCTAACAAAGGGCCTCAATCTATAGAGCAAGAAGCTTAAGGGAACCCATGCAGGGTAAATCAGAAGAAAACTATATCAAAACAGATCATAGTTAGGCTCTCACAAATTAAAGGTAGAATCCTTTAATAAAAGAAACAGAATGCAATGAAAGAGGCAGCTAGCCATGCACAAAGGATTCCCAATATGATTTCATGCTGATTTTTTGAGAAATTTTGGATGCCAGAATGCAATAATATGTTTAGAGTACTGGGGGTGGGGGGGCTAGCAACCAAGAATACTCTCTCCAGAGAAACTATCCATTTCACATAAGAGTGAAATTAAGACATCCCCAGAGAAATAGAAGCGGAGGGAGTTTGTAGCTACCAAATCAACCCTACAAAATTACTACCAGGGGTTCTACATGGAAGGGAGAGGACACTCGAAAACAATTCAACGTTAGACATAAAGAGAAAGATCCCCAGTAAATGGAAATAAATTGACAAGTATACGGGCAAGTGATAAAGAATTCCTACTTGATGATTCTAAATATTCAGGTTCTTAATAACAAATATATAAAAACCAAGGATAGAATTATGCTACAGGGAACAGAAAATATAAAGATATCGTGATAACAACAAAAACAGGACAGTGGGAGAGATAGTCTAGAGACTTGTATGCTACTGTAGTGAAGTTGGTACCAACTTATCCTTGAGCCTTATAAACCTAAGTTCTTAAAGGGAATCATCAGGCTGAGCCCCGGTGATGTAGTGGTTGTGCGTGGGGCTGTGGCCCACTGGGATGGAGGTTCAATTCCAGAAGCAGCTCCACAGGAGAAAAAGGCTGGACCTCCTACTCCCACCACCAGAGAGTAGTGATATTCCCTCCCCCCCAAAAAAAGATAATCGCCATAGTAACCACACAGAAAATATATGTATTCCAAGCATATAAAAAAGGATTAACATATATGAAGGAAAGAGATAGATGGCAGAGGTCACTTCTTGTCAGTAATTATAGTGATGTAAAAAGGCCAAAGGCTCCTATAAAGTGGCAGAGAAGCAGAATGGATCTTTGAAAAAGGATTCAACTGTCTAACGTTTGCATACCTTCACTCAGGCTGGACAAAAAAGGGTGGAAAAATATTCCACATAAATTGTAACCAAAAGAAAGCTGAGGTAGACATGGTAGTATGAGACAAAGTAGAGTTTACCAAAAGACATATGGTAGGAAAGATCAAGGCTGATATTATGTGATAAAATAATCAAGAATACTTAATAGTCATAAGTGTATATATACTCAAAATGGGGCATCTAAACATATAAAGAAAATATGTGTAAAATAATGGATGAGAGAAATAAATATAATATTATAATCATTGCTATATAGAGCCCTAGTGGTGTAGTGGTTATGCATTAGGCTGAGATCTGCAGAGTCAGCAATTCAAAGCCATCCACAGCTCTGCAGGGGAAAGACAGGCTTTCTACTCCCAGTGAGAGAGAAAGTGAGGGGACAACAGTTAGAGATGGCAGTACACCAGTCTCAACATTGCATAGAACATCTTGGGAGATCAACAAGACTACAGAGTATCCGAAAAACACCATAAACATACTAGACTTAATAGACATATATAGAACATGTCACTCAAAAAGAGTACTCTCTATAGATTTATACAGTACTGTTTTATATGTGTGTACATATATATGTTCTAGTGCATATAGATAATTCTCCAGACCTGACCATACTTTGGCCACAAAGCAAGCTCTGCTGCATTTTAGAAGATTGAAATGATAAAGATGCAATTTCCCACTACAATTGAGTGAAGCTAGAAATCAATAACAGAAAGAAAAGTCTGGAAGACACAACCATATGGAAATTAAACAGCACCTTATGAAACTATCAATAGATTAAGGAAGAAATAAAAAAAGAAATAAAAAAAATTCCTAGAGTAAAATAGAAATGAAAGTACAACATAGTAAAAGTTATAACTGCAAAGGCAGTTCCCAGGGTGATACATATACCAATGAATTTTTATATTAAAGAAAAAAAAACTCAAATGAATAGCCTAACTTGACAATGCCAAGAGGTAAAAAAAGAAAAGCAAACCCAGTCTAAGTCTACCTGAGAAAAGAAATAACAAAAATGAGAAGAGAAAGGTATAAAATAAGAAACTCAGAATAAAAGAATGAATAGAACTAGAAGCTGGTTCTTTGAAGAGATTTTTAAAAACCGGTAAACCTTTAGTTAAAAAGTAAAAAGTAAAAAGAGAGTTTGTGTAAATAACCAAAATAAGAAATTAAAAAAAGGGACATTATACTGACCAATAGCAATAAACAGCACTGTGACAGAATATCGTGAACTGTTGTACAGCAGCGAGATGGCTAGCTAGCTTTGGTAGACGGGCACAACCGATCCAAACTAACTCAAGAGAGAAATTGAGTCACAGCAAATCCATTAGCCAGTAGTGATCAACATACTACAAATGATACCAACGACAAAAAGCCCTGGATAGATGAGTTTACTGGGGCATTCTATAAAACACGTAGAGAAGATGTAACACTAATCCTATTTCAACTCTTCCAAAAGAGTCAGAAGGTATGATTGACTCCCAATTTATTCTATAAAGCAATATAATTCTGAGATCAGAACCAGACAAAGCCCACAAGAAGAGAAAATGATATACCAATATCTTACGAATACAGATGCAAAATTCCCAAACAAAATATCAGAAGAGAGAATCCAACAACATATTAAAAGTCAGATACCATCTCAAGTGAAATTTATTCCAGGAATGCAGGCATGGTGTGATGGTAGGCTTGTTGGGCCAACTAGGCTCCCAAAGGAAGATGTGGGTGGAGTTTCATCAGGTTATAGCTTGATTGGAGGGTACTTGAGGTAAAGGAGCCAGCCTCTTTCTCTTTCTCTTTGGTAATTGGACCAGCTGCTTGAGCTAGTTCTTTGTCTTAACCATGTGCTATGCTGTCTGTGGGCCAAGCCAACTGGTGGATCCTTTAAGCAGCAGTTCTCACCTGTGGGTCCAACACTTGTGGGGGTCGAATGACCCTTTCACAGGGGCCACCCAATTCATAACAGTAGCAAAATTACAGTTGTGAAATAGTGACAAAAATAATTTTATGGTTGGTGGTAGGGAGTCACCACAACATCAGGAATGGTAATACAGGGTCATGGCATGAGGAAGGCTGAGAACTACTGCTTTAGAGCTTGTGGCCTCATCAGGACCTGCATCCAAGCTTCCATACTACTTGCCTCTGCTAGGTCTCAACTTCTCATCTTTCTGCTGTGACTGCCCCACCCTGCCAAGTCTGCTGACTGCAGGGGGATTCTACTTGTCTCACCTGAGGGAAGATTTGCTGTCTGCTTCCTTGACCTTGGCCAGCAGCCAATGTGAGTTGAAGGACTAATTAGCTGTGGTATTCCTTCTTGCTATCTAAAGCTATTCTTATATATTTCTATATGTAATCATAAGTATCCTGATTTTGTTTTTTGTAGAGTACCTTGCCTAACACAGATGGGTTCAATATTTGAACATCAATCAACATAATATTACATTAAGAGAGCAAAGGAAAAGAACCATATGATAACCTCTATGTCTGCAGATAAGCAGCATTTGATCAAACTCAACACCTTTCTTAATGAAAAAGAGTCCTGTTGGCATAAGCAGGGTTAAGCATTTGAGCTTCTAACTGTAAGGTCAGCATTTTAAACCCATTAGTTGCTCTGAGGGAGAAAGAGAATGCTGTCTGCTTCTGTAAAGATTTACAGTCTTAGAAACCTGAAAGAGCATTTCTACTCTCTCCTGTATGATAATTATAAGTTGGAATCAGCTAGATGCTAATGGGTTTGGTTTGGTTTTTTCTACCTAGATGAAAACCTTAAAGAAGATTGGAATAGAAGGGAAATTATTCAATTTGATTCAGGAGCTAGATTAAACCCCAACAGCTAACATACCTAATGGAAAAAGACTAAGTCTTTACCTTGAAATGAGAACAAGGCAAAGGTGCCCACTCACATCACTCCTCCTCAAGATTATATTAGTAATGCTAGCTAGCACACTAAGAAAAGAAAAATAGATACAATGTATCCAGGTTTGACAAGAACAAGTAAAATGAGACCTCTTTGGAGATAAGGAATACAATCCTATATATAGACAACCCTAAGTTAGTCTAAAAAAAAAACAGCTAAAGCTAAAAGAGTTGTAGGGGTCAAAGTCAACAAACATAAAACCAACTGACTTTCTACATACAAAGCATGTGAAATCTGAAAGAGAATTGGGATTAAACAATCCATTTAAGGAATCAAAGTCTCCAGGGATAAATTTAAGCAGGGACACAAAGTTCTTACAAAATGAAAGCTGCAAAATACTGCTGAAAGTGGTAAAGATCTTAAATAAATGGAATAATGTTCTATGTCTATTGATTGGAAGACTATTGTTAGGATGCCAATACTACTCAAACTAATCTATAGATGAAATGTGACCCTGATCAAAATTCCAATAGCCTTCTTTACATAAATAGGAAAATCCAATCTTCAACTTTATATGGAATAGCAAAAGGTCCTGAATAGGTAAAGCTGTGTTGAATGAGAATAAAGTGGGAATATTTACACATCCCAGCATACATCCTGATTTAAAAACAACACACTCACAGTAATAAAAATATGTTGGTACTACAACTGAATCAGACACATAGGCTAATGGAATAGAATTAAAATCCAGAAATAAATTGACCTATCTATATTGAACTAATTTTTGACCAGAATATTAAGTCCATTAAATAGGGAAAGGAGAGTTTTTAATAGATAGTGCTGGGGAAAAAATTAAAAAA
>PVJH01041074.1:0-15231 GCA_004026705.1 Nesogale talazaci
CCCTGCAGTGGATTTTAGCCATCCAGGTGGTCCAGGTGGTAGGTGGGCTCACCCCCTACTGTTAGCGGTCTCTGTGGAGAGCCAGAGAACAAGTCAAACCTGTGCGGTGGCATCTAAATTTACGCTGCCATCATGAGTCTGGGTCCGACCTTCTTGTCATAGGCGGGACCCCGATACCGCCCCTTCCTATTACGTGTATGTCCCCCAGGTCGTCCCCCTCATTGTTGTATTGCCTATCGCACAACCTTTTCCTGTGACATATGTCCTTACCTGGAATTAGGGGGCTTGCCCATCCCCAAAAGATATATAAGCCTTGGTCAGAATAAAGGAGCCTCTCCTCCCCCAACCCCTCTCCCTCTCCTCCCTGTTCCCTCTCTCCACGTCCTCTCCTCCTCCTGCCCGCCCGCTCTCCCCATGAACCACCAAGTGGGGCTGAGGTGAGCACCATACCATAGAATGTGTCTGACGCCATTATTTCGCTCTCTCATATTTTCTATGACTTTTCTAAAATTTTTATTAATTATCCCTGTGCAATCGCACCTACCAGACCCGTGATGCTATGTTAGGGGTTCGTTCCTCTGACAGTCAAGGTCAGTCCTGAGAGTACCCCGTATCCAGACAGCAAGCTGGGTGACTTCTTCACCCCTTTGTCCAGAACCCAGAGCTCCTTGCCCCAAAGGCCTCCCTGTGGGCAGAGGGTTCCAGAGCCCTCGATCTCAGGGTGAGCCACAGAGGGCATGGTGCCCTGGCAAGGGGGCTCACTCGTGCCTGGGGGATAGTCGTGACCATGGTCAGCTGCCCCCCACTTGTTTCTGAGCCTGATGGGGGTGTCAGCCACCAGGGGGCTGGGAAAGTCTGCCTCAGGGGCCCCAAACAGACCAGGCTGATTCGAGAAATTCTAAGTTGATTCCTGCCGGCCCGTGCTGAAGGGAACCAGCCAGATTCCCCCTCTGGGCTGTTTCAGATTTCTGCCCCGACCCCACGGTTTAATAGACCAGGAACATTTTCACAACACTTGCAGAAGGGGGTGGTCAGGTGTGTTAGCTACTAATCTGGTGTCAATGTCAAGATTGGTAGTGGAGGGGTGGAGGCTAGCCTGTCAACTGAGAGCTAGCCAATGAGACCTCTGTGTGGGCATGAATTTCTCCTGAGAATTCTGGGACATCTGGCTGTATTTCCCCCTTGGAGGTGAGAGGCTCATGACTCAGTTCCTTGGACACGCTGTACTGACCAGACCCAAGGCTGACTCCCTGTGAGACATCCTGGAGGAGAAGCCACATGGACTTACCCTGATGGAACCAGACCTCTGAAGCCGGAAAAGCCACGTAGATGAGCGCTGAGATGCTTCTACCACCACTGGATACACAAGACTCCGCACCCACCGAGGGGTAATTGTCCTGGTGTCATTGCATGTGCTTCGTGAGTCTGAAGAGGATTTATGGATTGGTATCAGACATATCGGACTTATGGCCTTGGACTGGACTGGGCTGGGCTGTCTCCCTAATGTACAGTTTGCTCTTGTATATCAGCCTCTTTCTTATACATATATGCATGTTTATGAATTTGTTTCTCTAGCCTACCCGGACTCACACAGCGGGTTTTTACAATGTCACAAGAAGGCAGGTTCTGCAAGGCCCGACAGGAAATGATCTCCGTGTCTCGGGGGCCTGGAGACCAGCCTCCCCTGAAACTTCGAGTGCCCCCTGGTCACCCAAATCGGGGGGATGTCTCGTGTCTGGCTCCTCATCTGATGGAACTGGTTAACCTCTTGGCCAGCGCAGAACATCCCTGATTAAGCTTAAAAGGATTCTTACTGTTATTTGGGGGATTTTTGATACCCTGGATCTTGGATTGTGCTTTATTTCTAGCATTGATTTTCTCTGGATCAGTGCTGATCTGTTTGAGGGTGCTGCAGAGGCCCAGTGGACTAAGAAATGTCCTTTGTGCGGACATGGCTTCTAACGTACCTGTGTGTGTATGTGTGTGTGCCCCTGAAGGGTAGCACCCCCCAGCCAGTCTTGTGAGGCTTCAGTGCCCCGGGGTGGGGGACCTGCTCTTGCATGGGAAGCTGGAGGGCCATCTCCAGGGGAACAGGAAGCCGACCCTGAACTCAGGCTCCGGAGCTCTGACCTGGCTGGCCGCCCGGAGGGGTTCAAGAAGAGACCACGTGGGCTGAACCCTGGTGGTGTAGTGGTTGTGCGCAGGACTGCGGCCCACTGGGATGGAGGTTCAATTCCAGCAGTGGAGCTGGGCCTCCTACTCCTACCACCGGAGAGCAGTGATGCCCAAAAAACAAAAAACAAACAAAAAGAGACCACGTGTCTGCCCCCCCCCCCCTCGTCCACACACACACACCAGGACTCCTCAGAAGACCCTTCAGAACAGGTTCCTGCTCTCCAGTCCTTGGGAAGTCCTGTCCTCCCTCCTGTTCTGCTCCTCAGCCCAGAGTCCTGCCCATCCCCCCTCTCCCTTTGTTTCATCCCATCTTCTCCTAGCCCTTCCCTCTCAAGACCCCTTTGGCTACTGGCCTTCTCCAGGTCCCCAAGGCCTGGTCCACCACCACCAGGGGCCGAGGGCCCAGGAGATCTTCCTTAGAAGGCAGGAGAGGGCAGGGGCACGAAGGGTGGGAAGGGGGGGTGGGGGGCTGAAAGTTCACAGGGCAAGGCCTGCTCCCACGAGGTGCCCAACAGCCCATGCTCTCTGGGGATGAGGGGACTCTTCTTAGGAGGAAAGGTCAAACTTTCTACTCCAGGGGAGAGCTCCAGGCTCGGGGACACCCACGGGGGCAGTTCTGCCTGTCCTGGAAGGTTGCCGTGAGCGTCGTGGGCTCGATGGCCGTGAGCTTGAGTTTGTAGACCCTTGTTGCTATCTCTTTTGTCTCCAGCCAGGTGGAAGTCTCCCTGGAGCCCAGGGGCCTCTGGGAGGCTTGAACGGTGGTGTGAGTCCTGGGACCAGCAGATGCCCAACAGACTCAGCGCCATCCCGTCTGTGCCGACTCATATGGTCACCCGAGAGGCCAGGGGAGACAGATGGTCCCTGTGGGTTTCCAAGGGATATGACTTCTTTTTTTTTTTTTTTTGAGGGGGGATGGTCATCACTGCCCTGGTGGGAGTAGGAAGCCCAGCCTTGCTCCTGGAGACCTGCTGAATTTGAACCGCCAACCCAGTGGGCCGCAATCCCGCACACAACCACTCTGCCACTGGGGCTCAGCCCGGGATGTGACTTTCCAGGAGCAGAACATTCTGCCTTTCCTCTGTGGAGTTGATGGTGGTTTTCAACTCTTGACCCCATAGTTAGTGGCCCAGTGAGGCTTCGAGGTCACCTTGAATGTATGTCATGGACTGAACTGTGTCCCCTCAAAATATGTATCCCATATTTTGGTCCCAGTACCTGTGGGCTTTCCTTGTGCTCCGCTAAGGAGGACCGGGAGGTAGAGGGCAGGTGTCGGTACAGCCTGCAGCCTCCTCCTCTCCCAGACCATGTGTAGAAGGCAGATACCATCGAGGGAGGGGGGGTGGCCCCACAAGCGCAGCCACACCCAGGACTTCTGACAAGGCACCCACAGGCTGAGACCCGAGTTTGGACTTTCAGCCTGTGGAATCGGGAGAAAACAAAAACCCTGTATCTTAAAAAGCATCCCCTGTGGGCTTGCCATGGCCGGAGGTCCGTAGGACAGCTTGCTGGGCTCCACTGGCTCCAGTCGGGCCGAGGACGGCGATGCAGTGACAGTCGCGTGTGTGTGACCCAGCAGACGGCAGCCCGCAGGGTCCTCCCGCCGACTTTAGAAGCAGGAACTGTTATGGTGTCCCAGGGAGGGAAGCAGAGGCACAGGCAGTTGGACAGCCTGCAGAGCATGAAGCATGGGGGGCTCGGTCCTGGCTGCCCGACGGACAGAGAGCGTGATGAGTCGCCTTGCACCGTAATGTCGGTGGGGAGTAGTTAGGCTACAACGCAGCCCCTCCTTTGAGCTCCCTTTTGACCGATTCCAAAGTTCCTTCCATTTTAAGCATCCTCTTTCTTTTTGACGGAGTTCTTCTAAGTCATCATTGTTGGTCGGTTTCTTCGCTTCCTGTCTTGTGCCTGGTCTCATTTTCGGTACCTGAAACCCAGGATGGGTAAGTCCCCAGAGGAGGGGACTGGGTGGATGAGCCCAGGCCGTGGCCGGGAGGGTGAGGGCAGATGGGGTGCCAGCAAGGAGCCCAAGAAGACATTCTGACCCTGACTGTTAATGCCGCCTCTTACTGTGATCCAGGGATTGGGTTGTAGGATGTGAACTAGGCTGAGCCCCGGTGGCCTAGTGGTTGTGTGCGGGACTGCGGCCCACAGGGTTGACGGTTCAAATCCAGCAGCAGCTCTCCAGGAGCAAGGCTGGGCTTCCTACTCCCACCAGAGGGCAGGGATGCCACAAAAACAAAAAGATGTGAACTACATGCCAACACAACGACTATTACTTTTTAATCTCCGAGGGACACGGGAGGGGAGGTCAGGGGGGCACGGGGAGCCAACGACGAGTCTGAGAAAGAAGCAGAAGCTCCGAAATCGTGACGACGGCCTTTCTCTTCCTACGATCGAACCGCGAAGTCGTCAGCAGGTGCCACTGAGCTGGTCGACCCATCACGACCCCACGCACAACAGAACGAAACACTGCCCGGTCCTGCTTGAGCCCGCTGTCGCAGTCGCCTGTCCATGAGGGCCTGGCCTTTCACCGCCTGGCCACCTTACCAAGCACAATGTCCTTCTCCAGGATGTGGCCTCTCCCGACCGCGCGTCCAAGCGATCTGAGACGGAGCCTTGACATCCTCCCCTCTAAGGGCCCCTCTTTTCTTCTAAGACAGGTGGGGCTGTCCTTTCAGCTGGCCGCGGTGCCCCCCAGCCCTTCATTCAGACGCACGGACCCTCCGTCAGTCTTCCTCCGTCGGGGCCGGCAAGGCCACGATGGAAACCCCAGGGCTCAGCGGGGCAGGTGCCCTGGGAGTCACAGGGCTTGGCGGCAGACCGATCCAGGGCCACGTGTCACTGCTTTCCTGACTGCTGCTTCCAGGGGCCCTGACCCCTTCAAGCTTGTTCCAGCCTGACCAGTGGTCTAGTTGCCAGGGCGTGGGTCTTCTCTGCACGGCACGGCAATTCTTACCAAAGGCCGCCATCCGGGATGTCCACCAGCAAGTCCTTCAAGCTCTCCTCGCTTTCAGGGGGAAGACTGTCACCTGCGGGCTGCAGGCTGTAATAAGCCTTCCTCCCAGCCTCCTGCCACATCCCCTCCGCCCCATCTAAGCCAGCTTCCCTGAGGACTTGCCCAGCACATCGACTGAGTAAGCAGGGTGAGTGGACACAGCCTGACACACACCTTTCTGGACTTGAACGCACGCAGCCTTCCCATCTTCTGCGCCCACAACTGCCCCTTGCTCCATGTCCAATGAAGGGTCACGGAACCCCCTTCTCCTCAGTAACCTGCGGTTCGTTGGGACCCACACAAGGCCTCGGCCTAGGCCATCGAGCACAGGCACTTCCGGGGCTTCTCTGCTTTCAGCCAAGATCCATGTCCCCCGAGTCCCACCTGCATTTTGGCAGCGCCCTGTTGGTGCACCGCTGCCCCTCGTGGGGCAATCTTCAGCCAAACTGCAGCGAGCGCCATCACGGGGACCATCCTGCCGGTTGAACATTCTGTTACGTCACCTTTTTTTAAAAAATCATTTTATTGGCTGAGCCCCGGTGGCGTAGTGGTCGAGTGCGTGACTGTGGCCCACAGGGTTGGCGGTTCAAATCCAGCATCAGCTCTCCAGGAGCAGGGCTGGGCCTCCCACTCCCACCAGAGGGCAGTGATGCCTAAAAAAAAAAAAGTTTCAAAAAAAATCATTTTATTGAGGACTTGTGCCACCCACGCATTCATTGTGTCAAGCACATTTGTACATTTGTTGCCATCCTGTCCAAAATGTTTTATTCTGCTTGAGCCCTTAGTATCAATTCCGTTTTCCCTCTCCACCATCCCATCCTTCACGAACCCTTGATAATTGATAAAAAAAAAAAAAAAATTTTCCCTATCTTACACTGACTGATGTCTCCCTTCACCCCCTTTTCTATTGTCCATTCCCCTGTAGATCATTGCGATCGGTTCCCCCTTTCTCTTCCCACCTCCCCCTCCTGGCATCACTACTCTCATTCTTGGTCCTGGGTCACCTTTCTGTGGAATGGACACAAATATGGGTCTCTTCCTGTCAGTCGGTAAGTAGTTGTGGCAGCCATGTGCTTATGTTAATTTTATGATTGAAATGTACTGGTGGAGTCTAGCCTGTTCATCTGGAGATGGCCATTGAGTAGACAATGAGGCCTCTGTGTGGGCATGGCTTTCTCCTGAGACTTCTGGGAAATCTCAGAATATTCCCCTTGTGAAGATGAGATGCTATCTTCCCCAGTGGTTGGGAGTTAGTCTCAGAGACGATAATCACAGACAAGACAAGATGGTGGCGTCCGAGAAGCTGGAAGAGCCGGCCGAGAGACCACACAGCTTTGCCCTGATGGAGCCGGACCTCTGCCAGCGAGGAGTTGCTTCTGCTGTTGATGGACCCTGAGCCCTGGAGGCGAGGTGTCCTGCCAGCACCGGGACTCTGCACCCACGACCTGTGACTTTGTGAGTCGGAAGAAGACTTTATAGACTGATTTCGGGCCTATGGGTTAATATCAGACTTATGACTTTGGACTGGACTGGGCTAGGATGCTTTCTCCATGTCCCGTTCCTTTTGTATATAAACCCTTTCCTTATATTGCTATGCGTGTCCTTGAATTTGTTCCTCTCGTCTACCTGGACTAACAGTAGTTCTCTTCCAAACTCCCAGGTACAGAGAGCAGGAGGGGTTCCAGCACTTCGTCCGCTTGTTCACCCCGTTCAACTGGCATCCGATTCCATGCTGCGCCGAGAGCAGGAGCCAACAAGACTCCAGGGATTGGCAGAACACCAACGGATAAAGTTAAACTGCTTGACACATGAATTATACTCAAACTAAACTAAAAAATACCCTCCCCCCATAGATGTCATGGGCCTCAAGGAGACACCAAAACCGTTGCAATCCAAAGTTACTTCTCTCCTTTGACTATAGACACTGTTTCCGACCATCGGTGTGGCAATTTATTAATCAAGGAATACGTTAGCTAATGAAAAAGAGAAGGGCTGGGGCTTGGTGTGTAGCTAGCGGCAGGGACAGACTCTCAGCCCTGGGGCAGAGGCTTCCGGCTCAGGACAGTGACGGGTCCTCTGGACAGATTCTAAGGTAAAGTGACCAGATTTTAAGTGGGACACCATTGACTGGGGGTGGGGTGGATCCTTGATTATAAATTTGGTCTTAATGGAGCAACAAAAATGTTCATAGGGGTGGTATTTCCCTCGTGGAGATGAGAAGCTCTCTCCCCAGCTGCTGGTAATTAGCCTCAGAGACATGAATCAAGGACAAGATGGCAGCATCTGGGGAGCCGGAGGAGGAGCCACACGGCTTTGCCCTGATGGAGCCAGACCTCTGAAGCTGGAGAAGACACGTGGGGTCCCCTGCCAGCACTGAGGTGCTTCTACCACCACTGGAAGCTGTTGATGGACCCTGAGCCCTGGAAGTGAGGAGACCCATGGGGAGACCCCTGCCAGCGCCGGGACTCTGCACCCACTGACCTGTGACTTCGTGAGTCGGAAGGAGACTTTATAGACTGGTATCGGGCATATGGGTTAATATCGGACTTATGATTTGAACTGGACTGGGCAGGTATGCTTTCTCAATGTCCCATTCCTTCTGTATATAAATCATTCCCTTATATCCAGAAAAAAAAGTTCATAGGATGCAAAAAATAGTATTGTAATATATTTATTTTAATTCTAAAATGCCGTGGGACGTTGTCAAATTGTTAAAAAGCAGGACGTCTGGTCATGTTATTCTAAGGGGATGTCACTCTTGGACTCTATCCAACATCCACTGCCCAACCCCCCCCCCCCACTCCCACCTCACAAGAGCACAGGGAGATGTGGGGGTAGGGGGCCCCCTGAGTGCCAGTCTGGAGCAAATCTCGAAGTCTCTACACCCACCACGGTATGCAGGTCTGCCACAAGGCAGGAGGGCAGGCGGGGAAAGGACCCTCGAGCCTGTCCTGCCGGCTGGCCCAGGACATGGGGCTGGGGGCGAAGATACCAGGGAGGGCAGCGTCCCGTGGACCTACCAGCCACACGGGGCGGAGGGCGACGTCCGAGGACAGAAAGAGCCAGGCCCAGGATGAGCTCGGCGGCGCCCGGCTGCGTGAACCCATCTGCAGCTGCCTCCCTCGGGGCCCTCTGGGTTCCTGCTGTTGAAGTACCTGCACCTGAGAGCTGTTCTGCAGGCGGAGGGGAGCAGCCAGGGCATAGCGAGGAGGCCTGCCTCCTCCAGACACAGCCCGCTTCTAGGGGTTTCTGGGAGCCTCTTCGAAGCACCTTCTACCATTGCACCTGCGTGTCCGGGGGCACCAGGCCCCCTACTCCTCCTGCCCACCTGGGAGGCTCGCTCCCCGCAAAGCTGTGGGACCCACAAAGGACCGAGTGAGCCTGGAGTGGGGAGCAGGAGTGGTTTATTCTTACGGCTGAGCGAGGGTCCAGGCCCACGGCCTCAGTAGCAGCAGAGGCAGCCCCCCCGCCCCCTCCAGCCCCCTCCACAGTGTGGTAACCACAGTGGGGCAGAGGGGGGCTGGGCCGGGGGCTGGGAGTGCAGCCGGGCTCCTGGAACTGGCTGGCCGGGGGCAGCAGCAGGGGCAGGAGCAGCAGCAGGTTATGGAGGGGGAGAGAAGTGTTAGTCCGGCTGGCTGGCTGGCCCCCAGGGCCCCCGGGGGGTGCTTGGCGAAGGGCCGGGCGGGCGAGGGGCAGCGCCTCGGCTCAGTCGGCCGTGAAGATGCGGCTGGAGATGTCATCCAGCAGCCAGTCGACGCCCAGGAGCAGATTCTCCCCGGTGACGGCGCTGCAGCTCTGGATGCACCAGTGGTGGCTGCGGATGGAGTCCAGCTCCAGGGCCTGTGCCGGAGAGCACCTGTGAGGGGGCCGTGATCCCAGGTCCCACCCACCTGCGCAGCTCAGAGTCTCCCTCCCGCAAGCCCTGGCCCTGGGGAAGGGTTGGCCAGCCGCCCCAGGGCACCCGAGCTTTCTGTCCACCCCTGCGGCTGGCACTGTCCCTTCAAGAATTTACAGTGACCTGGCCGCCTGAAGCCCTGTCCACTAGGGTCCAGGCGCTGCAGCCCAACAGATGTCCTCCCAGCCATGGCTCCTGAGGCCCCACGGGAGTGCCGGCCAGCTATTTTGTTGGGGAGGAAACGAAGGTTCCCGTCAGGCGGCTGGCCAGTGGCAACACCAAGATTTGAACCCGACACCATCGTCCGTCCTGGAGATCCAGGGCGAGAACAGTCATAGTACGGGGGCACAGGCTCGGGGCCCAGTGCAGTCCTGGCTTGTCTCTCTGCCAGCGGAGAGACCCGGGATCCCTCACTTTACCCTCTGAGCCCCGCTGGAAGACGAGGATCACCCCCACCTCACGTGAGGTTGTGGAGGGCGCAAGTGACCTTCAACCTGCAAACCCCAGGCCGGCCCCACGGCCAGCACGTCCGTGCCCCCTTGCAGGGACCAGCCCACAGAGCGTCCTGAGCCTGTTGAGCAGGCAGCCTCCTCTTCTCCTGAGTTGCAACGGGTCGGTCAGAACCCGACCTTATGGTTGGCAGCCCGGGATGTGACCCCCCGGCCTCGCCCAGACCGCTGCCGAGAGCCCAGTGTGGGATCTGGAGCCTGGCGTGCACAGGGCTATGGCCGCCTGGTGGGTGTTAACGCTCTTGACCAGGCAGGATTGTGCCCTTCTGGCTGCCCCCTCCGGAGCCCTGGACTCCTGCGGGAGTCACCGTTGAGGGCCAGCCATAGCCCTGGGTGCAGCCGCTGGGCTGTCAGGGGCCTCCCTGGCTTTGTGATGGGCACTCCCCATGCCCCACAGATCCTGCCTCCGTGGAGGGCCAGACAGGGTCCTGGACTCACCTCACGAATGGCATTAGAGGACAAGGCCCCGGGCAGGTCCTGCTTGTTGGCGAAGATGAGGAGGGTGGCCCCAGCCAGGCGCTGTGGAGAGAAGACAGGAGGGGGTGGGGTGTGGGGGGAGGATGCTCAGAGGGCATTCCAGTCCAGTGCTGGGCAACCTGGTCCTTCCCCATCCTGCAAAGAGTGTCTGGGCCTGAGCTCAGGTGAGGCCCCGAGGGGAGGGACAGGCAGAGCGGATCCTCAGGACCGGCTGTGTGTGGGGTAGAAGGTGGCCTCAGCTGGAGAGGGGCTGGGGAGAGGGGCAAGTCGGCCCCCCTGAGGTGCGAGCCTGCCGAGCAGGGTCTGTGACGTCCTGGCTCCCACGGTCCCTCAATCGCTTCCCCCCTGGCAGGACCCTCTGCTCCGGCCTCTGGGTCTTTCCACGTGAGGTGGCACCAGGCTCCCCGCCACGTGCAGCACCTCAGGCAGCAGTCGCAGCCCGGCCTGGGCCCAGCCCCTCACAGCTGCCGCTCCTGCCACCAGGGACCAAACCCATGTCCAAACCCGTGGCCCCCCACTGGGGGGCCACTGACTCAGGACAACCCTACAGCGTAGGTGGCGCCCCCCCTCTTGTGCCAGGCACCTTTGTACATTTGTTCCCACCATCGTGATCAATACATCTGCTTTCGACTGGAGCTCCTGGGGTCAGTTCCTCCCCCGCTCCCCGCACCCCCAACCCTTGCTGAGCCGTCGGTCGTCCCACGGAGCGGCTGGTGGTTTTCACCTGCCAACCTCACACTGAGCAGCCGGCCGTCACCACCGCGCCCCAGGCCTCCTGCGCAGGGGCCGTTCTCTTCCAGCACGGGCAACTGCGTCCACGAAACCCCTCTTCCTTCCCCCTCATGCCCCCAGTTCCCCGTGAGAACGGAACCCTGTTACCGCCGCCCTGGCCGACGCTGGCCGGCACCCCGGCCCTTTCACTCTCGGGAACGGCCGTCGCTGGAAGCCCGGCTTGGGAGTTCCAGAGCGGCACCACGAGCTACACACCGGCTGGCGGGGCCCGTGCACGCCGCGGGCTCCTTGGGGGCCAGGCCTGGCATTCTGCTGACACGCGGTCAAAGGCCATGGCCTGGAAAGGTCCGCGGAGCCGTGCTCTGCGGTGCTGTGCGGCGCTGGCGAGGTGGCGGCTTGCGACTCCCGTCTCGGGCCTGAGCCGGGGTCGAGTGGGCAATCGGGCACGACTCTCGGAGCGCAGGGTGAGCTGCTCCAGTTTTGTGTCCAGGGTCGTCGAGGGGGCAGTGGCGGCATGCAGACAAAGTCTGTAGCTGAGCGGGCAGCGTGGTGGTGGCTGTGAGGGGACCCTTCCCTCACCCCCACCCCCTGTGGGTACTTTCTGAGTTTTGACAAGCTGGGGCAGACATGGGGAGGGTGGACCCTAGGGTCCCGACCCTGGCCCTCTCTGCCCTCTGGACCATGTCTGCAGCTCGGAAGGTGGGTTTTTTAACCTCTGCTAAGAGGTGATCATCTGTGAACAGTCTGTGATTCGATCGCTCCCGTGACACACCCCACAGTGAGAGAGCAAGACGTGGGGGCTGCCAGAGGCCCCTGGCCGACCGAGGTCACACAGCAGGGCGTGCCTCCCGAGACCCCGGGCCGTGGCCCTGGTCTCCCCGGCGGCCACTCACCTCCTCGACCAGCAGACTCTGCAGCTCCTGCCGGCAGTCCTCCATGCGCTGGCGGTCAGCGCTATCCACCACCCAGATCAGACCGTCGGTGCTCTCAAAGTAGTTCCGCCAGTAGGACCGCAGGGACTTCTGGCCACCCACGTCCCAGATGTTCAACTTGAAGCTGGCCGGGGGGAGGGGGCGGGCGCTGGGTCAGACCGCCCCCCTCCTCACTCCCGGCTCCGCTGGGGGCCAGCCCCTCCCCGTGGCGCCCCTCCCCCTCCAGGCTCACCCTCGGTGCTCCAGCGTCTTGATGTTGAAGCCCAGCGTCGGGGAGATGGTGTCGATGTCCTCCCCGTTGAACTTCTTGAGGATCGTGGTTTTGCCAGCGTTATCCAAGCCGCTGGGGCATGCCGGGTTAAGAAGCCACGCCGAGGGTGCCCCCCTGCTGCCGGGTGGCATTGCCACCCCCACCCGCCCACCCCCCAGTGTCAAAAGGCAGCTGAGCTCCTGCCAGGCTCTTGCACTGACTCACGGCATGCATGAAAAGTCAAGATGTAGGGGCTGAGCCCCAGTGGCTTAAGTGGTTGAGTGCGGGACTGCGGCCCAGGGGCTTGGCAGTTCAAATCCAGTGGCAGATCTCAGGAGCAGGGCTGGGTAGCTCCCACACCCACCAGAGGGCAGTGATGCCCCCCCTCCCTCCAAAATAAGAACACAGAAGAGTCAGGATGTGACCACCATCTCTACTTGACCCACCACGAGGACCTCCTGACCCCTCCTTTCATTCCACCTGCCTTCCCTGAAGCCCTTTTACATGCCCAGGTCCCCGCTTGTGTGGTTTTATCTTTATTATTTTTTGTTGGTTTGGATTTAATACAACTTTCATATCATTTCACATCTCAATTACATCAAGTGGAACCGTAAAACGGTTGCTACCCCAGTTTCCAAACATGCCCGCTTCTTTGGGGGGCACCTCAGAGAGATGGCAAAGTTTCCTTGCCGTTGGCATCTTATACTCAAACGAGGACCAGCTGGTCAAGTGCAGACCAAGAGAAAGTGAAGGTTCTATTGGAGGCCGTTAGCTTCTGAAACTCAGCTTTGCCGGGGGGAGGGGGGGCGGGCTCATGGAGGGAGGGTGTGTCTCGAGCTCAGGTGCCAGGGAGTGTGTGATGGTCAGGTTTTACGTCAACTTCCTGGTACCTGTGTGGAGGGAAGGGCAGACAGAGTCTAACCTGCCAGTCAGGTTGCAGCCTGACGAGGCCTCCTGGAAGGCCAGGTCTTTTCATGAGAGACATGGAAACTCCTCTCTCCGTCTCCCTGCCTGATGGGGCCCTGCATCTCGGTCTGGGGCTGGAGGGCCACACAGCCTGAGGAGCCTGGGAGCTGTCTGCACCCTGGCAGGTTCCCGCTGACCTCGGACCCATGCGATTGCACCCAGCACCCTCATGGCAGCGGCGTGAGTCTGCAGCGGATCCGGCCAGCATCCCATGCGAGGCTTTGAGTTGAAATGGGATGGGCCACCTTCTTGATTGAAGTTCCTTCTGACAGGTCTCTGACCGTGCCTGACTTTGTTCCGGTAGCGGACTCGGCTTCAGAGAGAGCGCGCCTCTCTGGGAGGGGTCGTCCTGAGCTGAGGCCCAAACCACTAGGGGCCAGTTTCCCGAAGGACCTTCCGGGTATGGGCGCAGCCCCTGGAACTGGAGGGGCAGCTGCCATGCTTCTTCCTGTTTCTGGAAGATGCCATACTCATGTCTGCTGAGTGAGTGTGCAGAGGAGAGAGGAGGTCACCTGCAGGCACCAGGGACCCTCTGCTTTCCTTCAGACACTTCAGGAGGGTTTGTGGGAGGGCGGGTGGCAGGCGGGGTGTGGGGTGGCTCAAGTTCTGGGTGCTCAACTTCGTATCGCCCACCTGACTGGGGGCAAGTGACTTACGCCCGGAAGTGGGGTGCAGAGAGAATCCTACCCCCACCCCGTGGAGATCCGGCCGCACAGTCCTGGTAACGGGCAGCTGATGCTCTCCCCTGCCTGCCTCCTCCCCAGCTGCTGCCCACTCCCGAGAGGAAAGGCCAACAACACCTTCTCTTGTTCTCTCCCCATGCCTGATAGTTGTTTGTTTCCTCTGAAACAAAGCGCCTCTGAGCAGCCATCTCCACCCCCTCTGACGGCCGGCCAATCCTGCCCTCTTGGTCTTTCTAGAATGTATTCCCATCAGCCTGTGTTTCCTGCGAATCCCTAACCCAGTTCCGGCCAAGGTCTGTCCTTGGCGACCTCCAGTGGCTGCTCGGAGCCGGGTTTCTGCCGTCAGCCCCCACCACAGTGACCCACCTCACTCTGCTGGGTCCTGCCCTCCCTCATCAGGGTCTCCTTATCCAGACCCGAGCCCACCTCACCCTGCCACGTGAGCTCATCTTTAAGCTGCTGACCCAAAGTGGATGCTTTCCACTCAGACCCTTCCTCCCCAGGCCCCAGGCCCCGTGGGCTCCCATCTTCCCATCCTGCCCCAATATCATCTGCCCGGGTCTTTCTCCATCAACCTCGCAAGTGGCCCTTCATTCTTCCGATGGCTCAGGTCAAAGAATCCCCAGCATGAGGCTTGCCCACACCGCCGGCCAGTCCAGTTCCTGTCACCTCACTGTCCATGTGGGTCCTGGCCCATCTCTTCCACAGAACTGCAACTGCCCCTAACTAACCCAGAAGCTAGAAGACAGACAAAGACAGGATGCACCTCTCCAGCCTGGGGTGTCCGCTGCCCCTCAAACCCTAATGGAGGGTTCTCTTCCCAGCTTACCCTCTTAGGCCACCGTGCCCTGGACTCTCCTGCCCTATGGGACTCCTGTGGGGCCCTTGGCACTTGGGGAAGGAAGCCTTTGCTTGGATTGGCTAGGCCAGGCAGCTAACTGGCTGGGGCTTCGCTGGACACAACTGTCCCCTCCCCTGGCTCTCTGGCCTCACCTGGGTTTAACCCCGTTTGCCATGTGCACACCACGTCTTTTGCTTTGCTGCTCTCTGGATCATTTAGAAGCCCCCGGGAGGTCTGGGCTAAGCTTTGCTGAGCCCCCCAGCCCCTGGCTCAGGGCCTAGCACATAGTAGGTGCTCTGTAACTATTTCCTGGGTCCCTTTCCTGTGTTACCTCACCGAGAACTCTGGGTGGCCAGCCCAGCTTGGGGGGAGGGGGGTCGGGGGCCGGGGGAGCCCCAGATGCCCCACAAGGGATGCAGGGACCCAAGGCTCCAGGTCCTCAGCGATGGGGGCGCCCAAGGGCCCAGGGGCTGCGCAGACACCGGAAGCCGGACCAGCAGGGGTCCTGCCAAGCCCACGTGTGCCGTGCCCCGCCCCCTAGCAGAGGGTGGGGGGGGGCAGCCCAGAGCTCGAGGGCGGGGCCTGGGCCGCCTCCTGAGACCACCGCGAGAGGTCAGAGCCGGGAAGGCACGGGCCCCACGCTGCGGCCAGGATGACGGCCTTGACGTCCCAGTCGCTCCCGTCCGCCCGGGCCTTGTCTCGCCTCTACACCGGGGGCCCCTCCTCCCCCCTACTGCGCCCCGAGGCCGCCGCCTTCGCCCTTGGCACGGCGCCCC
>PVJH01041075.1:0-15248 GCA_004026705.1 Nesogale talazaci
TGGGCAGTAGCTCCCCAAGGCACTGAAAGGACTTTGGAGGTTCAGTGTGCGTTCCCCTGTAGTGAAAAGTGGACGGATTTCTCCAACCATGCTGCAGGTAGCGGAGTTCCCCCAGCTGGGTGGAAGGTGGTGGAATTGCCCTAGGCAAAGGGGAGTGACCTGGACATTAGCAGTAGAGTCTGAAAGGAAAGAGAAAGGGGGAAAACCCTGAGCCTGCAGAGACTGTTGGGGGAAAGAGGAGAGAAACAAAAGTAGAGATATAGTCTGACCATGGAGCTGAAGGGGTATCAACCTTGCTAGAGGCAGTGACAAACTTGGACTATGTTGAAGTAAAGCTCTTGAGTCAGTCAAAGGAGCCCAACTTTGGCCAAGACTGTGGAGGGGCTAAAGTTAAGGCTTAGTTGACCTCCACAATGGCAAGTCAAAAGCCCACATCTCCTCAAAACCTAGTGGATCTTTGTCTACTTATCTTTATGATGCTCATTCTGTGACCTTGCAATGTAGAATTTCCTTCTCAGTTTCTCTCCTGTGCTGCTTTCTGCGTAGTCCTTTCAGTATGTGTTACTTGATTGCCATCTTGCCAGAAGTCCACATTGAAAGTTAATAAGCCTTTCTCCAATCCTGATGCCACATACTTCTTCATTTAATCCAATTACTCTGATGATTTGCTTAGCATACAGGTTAAGTATATATGGTAAGAGGATATATTCCTGACAAACGCTTTTCCAGATTTTAAACCTTGTAGCATTCTTTTGCTCTGTCGTACAACTGCTTCTTGATCCGTGTACAAGTGTCACATGTGTTAAGTGTTCTGGGATTCCGATTCTTCCGAAGAATACCCACAGTTGTTTGTGATCTACCCAGATGTGTGCTTTTGCATAGTTAGTGAAATATAAGTAATGACCTCTTTGGTGTAATTTGCTTTTAGTGATTTTATATGACTAAAAGTTCCTAGAAACTACTAATTTCTTCTTTATTTCTATAAATTCAAAAGTGCTGCATAGACAGGATCATATAGTAGCCTATCTTTTGGAAATGTCTTATAATTTCTGTAAAGTAATACATTTTCTCAGTATTGCTGTGTATGGATGTAGCACAGTTTATCTAAACAGTTACCTATTTTAAAATATCTAGGTTGTTTCAGTTTCAGGGGAATTATGAACAAAGCTGTTTTGAGATTTGTGTATAGGATGTGTTGTTGGTAGCTTTTATTCAGTTGATACTGACTCCTGTTAAACTCATTTATGGAGTATATATCTTTACACCTTAAGACTTTCATGACAGAGACCTTTCAGAAGCATGTTACCAGACCTGTATCATGAGAGGTGACTCTGGGTGGGTTCAAAGTAAAAAGTTTTGTCTAGTACTTTAATGTTTTATCACTTGTGTCATGGAGGAATACCCTTATCAAAAATACTAATCAAAGATACTAATAGAAGTGGTGATTTTATATGAATATAATTTTTCATTTTAGGGATAAGTGTCGAAGTGTGCAATTGCTGGCTCAAAGCATACACCGTTAAATTGATCTGACCTCAAAGAGTATGTATGCTCTTGTCACTATCAAAAGAATGAAAAGATCTTGGTGATTATTGGACTCCATCATTATCTTTTGAACATTGACAAGCACAGATGAGGAGGCAAACCCTCAAAAATTGAAAAAAAGCTCCACTGGGTGTAGCTTTCATGTTGTGCATTTTTCTCCACTAGGTGAGCCTCCAGAATTCACTCTGAGTTAGTGAACCCAGTGTCATCACTGGAAGTTTCACTGTGGTCACAGTGAATTTTTTTTTTTTTTTTGTAAAAGTGATTTTGCTTGAACTTTTTTTGTGATTGCTGATCTAAGAGAACAAGTTGCAGCTGTGAAATTTTGTTTCCTCCTTGGAAAAATGCTACAGAAACTGTTGTGATGTTGAAAATAGCTTACTAAGACAGTGCTATGGGAAAAATTCAAAGGTGATAGTGGTTTTCTCATTTCACAAAAGGTAAAATGTCAGCAAATGACAAAGCTCAATCTGTATGTCCATCAGTTTTCAAAACAGACAAAAATGTCAATGCCTCAGCTGGCCATGATTGCTTGCCTGGTGGAGTGACCCAGACTTTCATTCTTGTGGACTCTGGTTCATTAGATGTCCTGTCATGATTGAGTTGCTGTGAAGTGAGTTCCATAATCTGAAGGAATGCTATTTGGGATGGGAATGCCTTGATCTGAAGCAATGCTATACGGGATGCCGTGCCAGTAAATAATGCATTCTGTAAGTTCATGAATGGCAGGTTTGGCAGAAGCATTACATACAGAGAAGGCAAATCCATATCTAGTGTGGTGTCTATTCCAGTAAGAACAAGATGTTTCCCTTCCATGGAATCAACCTGCTATCAGGTTGCTGGTTTATCTCCCTGATGAATGGTCCTATATCTTGGACACAATATTGAATTCTGCTGTTGGCAGAAGCGGAACTCAGCACTGGCAGTAGCCAAGTCAGCCTTGGTGAGTGGAAGTCTTTGTTGCTGTGCCCATGCATAACCTCCATCCTTGTCACCATGTTCACTTTGTGTGCCCTTTAGGTAATGACAGGAAAAGCAGAGTAAAGAGGTCTAGTCTCTACAGTGCATGTCATCTTACCCACTTGATTGTAAATATCCTCCTCTTCCGAGGTAACCCTTTGGCAAGCGTTCACCTGAGACCAACTTATTTGTCTTTCTTGGCACATTCAGGGAGGTACTGTGACAGGACTGGAGATGGTGGGCAGTTGAGCCACTCATTCATGCAGCTTACTTGTACCTTCAGGCACTGTTCTAGTCTGATGTCATATATACCACCTCCATTTAATGATGGAATATGCTGTGCACTTTATGACACTGTGGGTCAGACAATACCCAGTTCATGATGGGCAGTTCAGGCTTCTTGGTGACTTGGTCCATCAAGAAGTGTTCAGTCTCCATTAAGTCCCAGTAATAAGCCAACAGATATTTTTCAAAAGGTGATAGTTGTCTGTAGAAGATGGCAAAACTTTACTCCAAAATACCAGTATTCTGTGCTGTGTGATTCACCAAAGGGGTCTGCCAAAGGCTCCACACTTGCATCTCTATCTACAATTGACACCTGTAGCACCACTGGGTCAACTGGATACTATGGATTCAGTGGCAAAGTAGCTTGCATGACAGCCTGATAGCCTGTTGCAGTGCCTTTTCTTGTTCTAGGCCCCACTCAATATTGAAGGCTTTTCATGTCACTTAATAAATATGTTGAAGTAGCACACCCAAATGAGGGATATGCTGCTTTCAAAAACAGAGGCCTACTAGGCGTTGTGTCTTCTCTTTAGTTGTTAGACAAGGGATATAGTAACTTATCTTTCACTTTAGTAGGGATATCTCAACATGTTCCACATCACTGGACCCCTAGACATTTTATTGAAATGGAGAGTACCTGCTTTGATTTTTCATCCTCTTACATACAGATGTCGTACCAATTAACCTAGAATCTTTGATACATCTTCCTTAGTGGGTCTTATCAACATAATGTCATCAATATAATGGAACAGTATGACATTTTGTGGAAGAGAGATCAAGTTCTCTTCAGACTAAATGATGGCACTGGCCACAAGAGTTAATGTACCTCAGAGGGAGAGTTCTGAAAGTGTATTGTTTTTGTCAGCTGAAGGCAAGCTGCAGGTCCTTTGAGACTTTTATTGGGAAGAAGGCATTGATCAGATTAATAGCTGCATATCAAGTACCAGGAGAAGTATTAATTTGCTTAAGCAATGAAACCATATATGAAACAGCAGCTGCAATTGGAGTCATTATCTGCTTAAGTTTACAATAATCCACCATCATTCTTCAAAAGTCTTCTTTTTTAAGGGCCATATAGGTGAGTTACATGGGAATGTGGTGGGAATCATGACCACTGCATCTTTCAAATCTTTGATGGTGGCACTGATCTCTGTAATCCCTCAAGGGATGTGGTATTGCTATTAGTTTACTATTTTCCTAGACAATGGCAGTTCTCATGGTGTCCACTTGTCCTTTCCTACCATAATAACCCTTTTTCCACATTTTAGGGATCTGTGGGTATATAAACTGGCACAAGTCTTGGAATTGATTGAGGGGTCATGACTCTCTGTTCTGGAGATTCAAGTTGACTTGCTGTTATCTGATCTGGCATAAGTATTTAGTAGGTGTGGCAGTAATATACCCTGGTGCCAATTTTATTAAGAGTGTAGGGGAGGAGTCTAGCCTGTCAATCTGAAGATAGCCTATGAGACCTCTGTGTGGGCATGGCTTTCTCTGAGAATTCTGGGAAATCTCCTGAGATTTCCCCAATGGAAGTAAGAGACTATCAACACAGTTGCCTGGAGACTCTCTACTGATAAGATGATGAAGGTACCATGCCGAGAGACCCTGAGTCCTGAAGAAGGCAGAGGAGAAGACACATGGGCTTAACCTGATGGAACCAGACCTCTGGGGCCCTAGAAGCCATGTGGAGATTCCTACCAGTGCTGAGGTGCTTGGGAGGCCACAGGGAGACCCCTGCCAGTGCTGAAATGTTTGTACCACCAATGGATACACAACACTTTGCACCCACTGGCCTGTGATTGTTCTGGTGTCATTTCATGTGTTTTGTGAGTCTAAGAAAACTTTATAGATTGGTATCAGACATATGGGCTAATAGTTGATTTATGGACTTGGGACTAGACTGGGTTGGGATGCTTTCTCAATGTTCTATTCCTCTTGTATATGTATAACCTCTCCCTTATATACATATCCATTGTGGTAGTCATGTGCCTATGTTAATTTCATGATTGAGATGTAGGGGTGGAGTCTAGCCCGTTAATCTGGAGCTAGCCATTGAGCAGCCAATGAGGCCTCTGTGTGGGCATGGTTTTCTCCTGAGACTTCTGGGAAATCTCGTGATATTTCCCTCAAGGAGATGTGAAGCTATCTCCCCAGTTGTGGGGAGTTAGTCTCAGAGCTGAATTATGGATGAGACAAGATGGCAGCATCCGAGGAGCTGAAAGGGCAGGAGGAGAAGTCACATGGCCTTACCCTAATGGAACCAGACCTCTGAAACTGGAGGAGCCACGTGGATACCCCTGCCAGTGCTGAGTTGCTTCTACCACCACTGGATGCTGTTGATGGACCCTGAACCCTGGAAGCGAGGAACCATGGGGAGACCCCTGTCAGAGCCAGGATTCTGCCCCCATTGGCCTGTGACTTCATGGGTCGGAAGGAGATGTTATAGACTGGTATCTGGTATATGGGTTAATATCGGACTTATGACTTTGAACTGGGCTTGTTTGGGATGCTTTCTCAATGTCCCATTCTTCTTGTATATAAACCTTTTTCTTATATCTATATTTGTGTCTATGAATTTGTTTCTCTAGTTTACCTGGACTAGTACATACGTGTTTATGAATTTGTTTCTCTAGTCTACCCATACTAACACAGTAGGTTTTTTATGTATTTTACTCCTAGGGGCATTGTGACTAAATAGCCAATAGCTGATTCAGTGTTGACACCTACCATCATGGGGCCCAATTAGCCGCATTGTATGCAAATGTTAGAGTTCACTTAGGACAATTCCTACTGTGAATATTGATGCTTATAAAAGAGCAATCACAGGAGTCTTCAGAGATTCTGTCACAAACTTTTTCCTCATAGTTTTGGTGAAAGGGAGGTCCTCAGGCACTCCTTTTCTTGGTCTATGGTATTATTCTTTTCCCCCCTATGGGATTACGCTGATCGATCCATTCCAACATACAAATTTTTCTAAGCCTTGGGTACCTTTTTCTACAGTGTACCAAGTTAGATCATATGCTTCAAGTTGGTCTACTCTAGGCCACACACACACACACACACACACACACACACACATATATATATATATATATATATTTACATGACAAGAAAAAATATAGCAACTATTTAGTCCACACAGCCATAGGGGTTCAGTGAACCAACCAAATAAGCTTTTAGATCCTCTCCTAACCTCTCTTACTGAGTCCTTGAAAGAAAACTGGGCTTAGGGGATCCATATCAAGGAAGTCAGACTGGACTAATGTTGTACTTCATGCACTGGTTTCCCACACCCTTAGTAGCTGTTCTCATGGACATGCCCTGGCTTCTGCATATATGTATTAGAAAACTAGAGCAGATCTTTCTGAGTATAGCACACTTTTGAATCAACATCTGAACCTCGCCTTTAGAAATTCTCTTAAATTTTTTTTTCCTTTAGGAACTTTCTGAGCCTTAATTCTAGTTACAGGTCTAGAGTAAATAACAGGTGAGGGTGTGTGTGTGTGTGTAATTTTCTGGGGCTCTCAGCAATATACTATAAGATATCTTTCCCCAAACAATGTTCCAGATGCAGCCTACATGAAGTTTTAGCTTGGCCAGTTTGGTTACTCTGCTCATATGTGAGTTGTTTTTCTGGATTGTTGCCCTCAGGTGGATTATTGCCCTCAGGTGGAAGGGCTGGATCTATTAACTGGGGTGGCTCAATAGACTCTCTGGGCTCAATATCCTCCTCTTCTTGATCATCAGCCCCTTTGTCCTATCCCATGTTTCAGGGTACCGTTTCTTTCTGATTGATGCCCTTACTTTATATCAGGCACTGTTCTAGACCTACAATTCAGCTGATGCTGTAATTCAGCTACTTGCAGGATGAGACTCAGTTTTTGGCAATGCCAGCCATATTCCGAGAGGAGAGAATGGTCTCCTTTTTAGCTCATGCAGAAGTATTTAGGTCTGTTATGTCAGTTGAGATGTTATTCTGTGGTCCTGAGATTATCCCTTTACTTGATCACTTTTTCTATTGTAAGGAGGACTAGCCTACCAGCTTCTCTACACTTCTCATCCTAGAATAGCTGCTGGGAAATATCAAGCACACAATCATCCAGAGCCTCTCTTCTCACCAGCACTTTATCTAATAGTGGTGATATTGTGGATATTGACTTTATCACTTCACACCATGGATTGACACCACCCTCTCTAGTAGTAATGGCATACATATCCATGTTGTTAGGATTAGAGGCAGCATTTTCAATACCTTTAGTCCTAATGAGGCTAGAGAACCAATTCAGGGAATCCATATGGGTAATTTTGTTTCTGTAGAACCACTCTTGGTACCAATTATGTTAGGCAGGGTTCTTCAGAGAAACAAAACCAGGACACATGATTATATATGTATACATATAGGTTTGTACAACAAGAAATAATATAACAACTAGTAATTCCACACAACGGTACAGAGGACTCAGTTTAACTCACTTTCCTGGAACAGTTAATATATTGGAAGTCCTTCACTCACTAGGTTGCTGGGTTCAAGGTCAACGAAGCACTGGGCAAAATCTTCCCAAAGGCAAGACGGACAGAGTCTACCCACAGGCAATAGACAGTAGGGTGGGTCAACAATACTCAGTAGCTAGGGAGCTTAGGAAAACAGGCCTGAATCAATCTGGAATTCAAGGGATGCACATGGACAGAAACTATCTGCCTCAAGCTCAAGCAATATATGCATGAGCAGCATGGTGAAGCAGGTCTGAAAGAAGCCTCAAGGTCTAAAGTTCCATGGGCTGACTTGGTTCACAGGTAATGTAACACCCAGGTTGAGGCAGAGAACCAGTTCAAGCAGCAGCTGTTGGTCTGACCACGAGGGAGCTAGAGCAATAGGGATGCAGGCAGTCTTCATTTATCTTGGTTGCCTTCCAATCAAGCTGTGACCTGATCAAACCCTGTCCACATGTTATTATTTGCCTAGTAGGCACAGTCAATCTAACTATCATAGCTAGTATCTCTATTTAGTCAAAGGTCTTGCCCAGTTGATTATTACTATATTCCATTTAGTCACCATTATTGTTTAATTTCAGAGTTCCCTTACAGAGTATATAAGCTCAGACGATTTCTATTGCCCTGGTGCAAAGCTAGGATCACAGTAGCAATAACAAAGTAGCGTTCTTTTTACTGTGCTCATATTTATTTTTATATTCATTTCAATGTACTGCTTGGATACTCCAGGGAACTATACTACGCTTACCTTAGTGAAGATCATATATTTATGGATTCATGAAGAGAATGAACTCTAAAAGCAGGTTTCTTGGGTTCAAATTCCTCTTCTGCTACTTTTTAAAAGTGAGGCTTTAAACAAGTTCTAAACTGTAATGTGTCTCAGATTATTTTTCTGTGATGTGAACATAATAATATTCTGTAACTTATTCTGTGATTGTTGTTACCTGACTCATAGTGACCCACACAATGGACCAAAATGCTGACTGGTCTTACATTGTCCCCATGATCAGTTTTAGATAGAACTATTGGAACGCAAAGAGTTTTAATTAGCTGATTTTTGGAAGTAGGTCATCAGCCCCCCGCGCAATGGTAACCTGTTAATAATTATGGTAACAGACCAACCTCAGTGACAAAAGATGCTTGGGTTGAGATTTATTCGCAGGATTCAGCCTTGGGTAAGTGAATGAAAGGAAAGAATTATACCATTGAGATACTAATGCTCCTAAATTGTTCCAACGAGGATTAAAGAAATTAATGACATGAAAAACTCATAATGCTATCAGGCAGATTGAATATATCCTGTGTTGAGGTTGTTAGGTTCCATTCAGTGAGTTCTGACCCATAGTGATCTTAGTTATAACAGAATAAAACATTGCATGGTTCTATGCCATTCTTAAAATTGTTTCTTTGCACATTTTCTCTCCCTCCCCAGAGCTGGTACTGCGGGCCTAAGTGGAGGGATGATGTTTCAAGACTGATGATGGCAACAAGTGTGCAAACGTGGTATGCATACAATTGATATATGTATTGATCGTGATAGGAGTTGTATGAGCCTCAAATAAAATGATTTATAAAAAAGGAGGGGAAAGAGGAGCTTATATCAAGGACTCAAGTAGAAAATATTTTGGAAATGCAGATAGTAACATGTGCATAAATATGCTTGATACAAATGATGTATGGAATGTTATAAGAGCCGTATGAGCCCCCAATAAAATCATTGAAAAAAGAAAAAAAATTGCTCCTTTGCCTGAGCTCATTGTTGCACCCTCTGTGTCACTCCATCTCATTGAGGGAATTTCTCTTTCTTTCTTTTTTTTACTGCAAATCCACTTTATCGAGCATGATGACCTACTCCAGAGACTAGTCTCTTTTGATAAGATGGCGAAAGTATATTAGACGAAGTCCTGTCATCTGGCCATACTTCTTCCATTTATTATTAGACTCAGGCACTTGGGATAATATGTGATGTGAACACCAGCAAAATGCTACTGAACCTTCCATGGACAGCCCACCTTCTCCTGTGCTTCATCAGAGGAAAGAGACTTGGTCTGCTTTGAAGGACTTTTCAGTACAATTAGGAGTCATACTGGATTTCTCCTTTTTAATTCCCACAGTCTTAGTTAGATAAACTTGCAAATATGTTATGCTATTCTATTATATGCTTCGCTCCTTTAAAATTAAAGGCATGTGTCACTAAATGTCCACAATACAATCTGTGATTTGGAGGTCTGGTGTATTGTGGGATACTCGTTGAGTTGCTAATGCAAAAGTCAACAATTTAACTCCACCAGTCACTCTGAAAGAGAAGGATGAGACTCTCTGCTCTTGTAGAGGTTATAGCATTGGAACCCAAAGAGAAGCTTTACTGTGTCCATCACTATGAGTTCGTATGACCGCTTCCTCTCTTGTCTGTATCCCACTCATGGTCCAGTGCAAGTTTGGGATTTGGTTCTTTAAGACCATAAACGTATACAAATTAAAAAATATATGTTTTCCATTTAAAAAACAGCCACCTTCTGGGACCATGGGTATACATGCAGTCAGACATTGTCCAGACAGGTGCTAAGTCCAGCATACGTGTCGTTTGAGCATGACTATAGCAATTACAACAAAACCACTCAGCTGCAATAATGAATCCTTGCACAATGGTATATTTTATATATTCTTATATTAGAAATAAGATTGGAAGTTGTGGCTGGTGCAAGTGGTTGATACACTAGACTGGAGTCTACCCAGAAGTGACCTGGAAGAAAGTCTTGGCAATCTACTTCTGAAACATCAGACATTCAACAGCCTCAGGGGCACACGGTTCTATTCTGACACATATGAGGTCACCACGAGTCGGAGTTGACATGGCAGCAGCCCCTTTAAATACAACACAGTGCTCTTTCTTAACCACACATGTTGAGTAGATGACTACAAAAAGATATGTGGGCTATTAAAATGTTTTCTTAAATTATGAATGTGCTGAAGTTGAAAGGGACATTTAAGCAATTGAATAAGCTCTGGAGAAAATGTTAATTATTTCAACAGTAATTTTTTAGTGTTGATTATATATAAGAAAGTAGTTGGGCTATAGAAATCAAGAGAAAGATAGTACATGACCTACCTCTTTAGTAGTTCATGTATTTAAAGGTCTCATATGTTTTACATGGGCCTTTCGGCCATCAATTTCCAAACTCCATGTATTATTTAACCAAATTCACTTTACCTTCTCCCTACTTTTACATTTTCGCATCAACTTTCCAAAATTCTCAAGCCTTCATTCAAGTTCTACTTTCAGAAGAAAATTTAAACTGCTATTTTTTTTAAATGGAGAATGAAATTCCTTACAAATTTTCCCTCTTCTTTACTTTGTCTATAGCCTTTTCTACTCTCCCTGAGAAAGGCACTTTTCCCTTATGGTCCCGTGAGTAATCCCATTACTTTCAACTGTGTCCAACCAATAACAAGTGCCTTTGAGTCAGTCTAGAGCAACTCATAGCTAGACGGTATGAAGAAGAATGCAGTATCAGGTGGGAAGAAAGAATACTAACAATCTGAAATATGCAGATGGCACCCTTTGCTGATAGTGAAGAAGACTTGAAATTACTGATGAAGGTTAAAGATGACAGCTTTTAGAATGTATTACACGACAAAAAAAAAAAAAAGCAGCTAAGCCCAAATCCTCATGACTGGGTCAATAAGCAGCATCATTAAAAACAAAGAAACTGCTGCAGTTGTAAATATTTTGTTTTATTTGAATCAACACCCAAGGAATGAGCAATCAAGAAATAAAATGATACGCTGCATTGGTAACTGTGCTGCTAAAGAGCTCCTGAAAGTGTTCAAAAGAAATGCTTTTATTTTGAGGACTAAGGTGCACCAGATCCAAGCCTTGATATTTTTGACTGCCTACTTTATATGCAAGTGAAAACCAGGCAACGAATAAGATAAAGGAACAAAATTAAAAAAGTGATGCCTTTGATTACGGCGGTGTTGAAGAGTGTAGACTGATGGAGAGTAAACTAATCTATGTTGGTAAAATACAGAAGGTATGATCTTTAGAAGCACAGATGTGATTTGAATACAATAGATGTATGTATGGATTGTGCTAAGAGTTTTATAAGCCCCCCCCAAAATGATTATAAAACAGAGAAAGCAAGAGAAAATGAAGTAAAAAAGAAACAACAAAAGCAATCAACAGAATTTACACTCATGATAAATTTTAATCCCACTTATATAAGAATTTGTATAAAAATATAAAATAAAATATAACTATTATAAGAATGCATTATCTAAAGGCCAAATTGTACTGTCTATAAGAAATTCATGTTAAATATAAAAACCCAGATAGGTTCAAAGTAAAGAGATGATTATTGTAACTTGACTTGGTGGATGGAACTAAGGTATAATAAGGTTATTGGTCAGCTGTTCTGCTCTTGACCCATTCTGGGTTGTTCTAGGTTTAAATATTTCTCACCTGGCTTATATTCATATTGGTGGTGGCCTTTTCTTCTTTCTGTGTGTTTTTTTTGGTCTTTGGTGTGTTTCTCAGTAAATGATGCTCAGAAGGGGTGGATTTTTTTTTTGTGACAATAATTGAAGTAATAGATTTTCAAGGATGGGGGTGGGAGGAAGAGATAGAGAATTAAGGAGTGAATGATGATGATGGGAAGGGGAGGATGCTGTAATACTGACTGTGGTAATGTATATACAGCTCTTATTAAATATGACTGAACTATGGAATTGTACGATATGTGAATTTTATTTCAATAAAGCTACTTTTTAAATGTTGAAAAAAAAAGAAAAAGCAAAGATGGTGAGACTCACTCTTAGGTACTTTATTTATGTGATCAGGAGGGACCAGGCCTTGGGGGAAAACATGATACTTGGTAAGTTAAGAGTAAATAAAAAGAGGAAGCATCTCAAAGAGATGAATTGGCATAGTGTCTGCAACAATACTTAACAATGATTATGAGGACAGCACAGAACTGAGATGTATTTAGGGCTATATAGATCAGAGCTGACCACTAAACAAATGAAATTCTCTTTTAGAAATCAAACAATGAAATAAGGATGAAGTATGCAGCAGGGCCATGTGATAAGAATTAATTCTTTTACATTAGGGTTACATTTAACTTTTTTGCATTACATTTATATTCTAGCCCCAAATCCATTCACAGATCTCTCTATCTCTATCTATCTATCTATCTATCTATCTATCTATCTATCTATCTATCTATCTATCATCTATCTATCTATCCATCTATCATCTATCTATTTATCTGTTTATCTATCTATCATCATCAATCATCTATCAATCATCTATTTATCTATGTCTCATTTTAGATATATAATTATATATATCTCACTTTAGTGATATAATGATCCTTTTAACAGAGAACATTGTAAGTCATCCCATGTAGCATAAGGTAACTTTATTGATAATATTATCAATTTAGTCAATGATAAAGAATTCAAAATACTATTGAAAAAATGAAATTATACACATATAGGACAGATTTTCAGACCAAAATTCATGAATTGTTTACTTGTACAGATTAAATGCATAGGTGACTGGACAAGCAGGGTTGGGGTTAGGGCAAAATTTTTAATAGCACTCATTTACAAAGGCAGAACTGTGCCTGCTGTATAAACCTGGTGACATTATTTAAGCTACTAGGATTGTGGAACAATCAAGAAGATTTTAGTTTAACAATCTGTCAATATGGAGGAGGAAGTGAACATTATAAAATGTAACTTTAGATTATTCAGATTGAAAATGGTCAGTATTATTTGTACTTGAAGTGAGACCCCACTATCCTCTGTGGAACCATTCTCTCGAGTCGGATTGCGTGGGTCTAGTAGGTAAAGTGATCGGCCCACTAACACATGGTCAAAGATAAACCTTGTCTATCACAAAAATAATTATCTCTATGAAGTCATTTTTTTCCCTTTCAGAATGCCCAGTGTTCCCCCGTTCCACAGCACAGAATATCTTATTGCTTAGTAACAGCTAAGTGGTACCAGAACTGCAATAACCCTTTCCACTTCTTTGGAAACTAAATTTTACATTTTAATACAAAGTCAGATATATGTTTTTTACCCTCTGTCAGGGGTCAGAAATTATGTGCATG
Source organism: Nesogale talazaci (assembly GCA_004026705.1). Taxonomy (NCBI): domain Eukaryota; kingdom Metazoa; phylum Chordata; class Mammalia; order Afrosoricida; family Tenrecidae; genus Nesogale; species Nesogale talazaci. The sequence continues at coordinate 13,404 of PVJH01041075.1, forward strand.
TTCTAACCACTCTATTCTGTTAAATAATTTTCTGAGACTAACAGACATAATGAAAAGATCAGTGCATTTTCAGTTCTAAATTACATGCAAATTTGATTGTAGAACACTTTAAGTACTTCTCGAAAATCTTACCTCCATCACTTCACTTTTTTTTGGGGGGGAGGGTAAGATATTAATTCTATGCACCAGTAAACAGTCTTCATTTCTGATATTTAGAAGGCTCTATCAAGGGTAAGTGTTTTACCTCTTGACTTTTTTATAGGTTACCCAAAGAGAGTCCTTAAATGGCTTCAGTATGGTGATGATTTCTTGAATGCCCCTCAAAACTGGCCACATATTGAGTCATGTTTCTTTTACTCAAGGGGCGTTTTAATGCAAAACTAAAATTTTCAAGTGAAAAGCTGTGGGCTTATACAGTACTGTTCACAGCCTACCCTACCTTGATAACCCTAATGAGAAGTTCAGGGAGATGAACTGTCTCATGATCTCAAGTAAAATATACTAAACTTCAATGCTTGAATGGCACACTTGCCATTCCGGCTTGTCCTTATAGACTCTTAGATTCTGCAGAGTTGAAAACATGGTGGTGATTGCTATACCCATTTCAATCTTGAAAGAAAATTTGAACATCATCACTTCTGTGTTGACTTTGCTTTTGTTCCATCGACTTCATTTTACCAAAACTATAGGCCATAGGAGCACATGCTCCAGTCCAACTAAAGATATTGTTAGATTTTGTCCTGCGGTTCATAAGTTCCTCTTCCTGGAAAATCTTTTCCTGGAATGGATTCTTTTCTTGAATACCACACATTGTCAGGTTCCTCAGGAAAGCAGAAGTCAGAGAAGCTTAGCCTTAAGTTTTCTCCAACTTTTGTCTCTGAAGGTGGAGCACAATATCATCACATGATCCACAAGGGACATATATGCAAGGTGACGTTAGGGACAGAAGTTGAATATGTATTTCTCTATTGAGTATGTTTAATATATAAGCAAATTATATATTTCTTTAACAATGAAACATTTAAAAAATATAGTGATATGAGTGCCATGCTAGCTCACCAGACTTTCCTCTGCCTTCTCTACACACCCACTTATCTACTACACTGTAGCCGCCTCTCAGCCACTGGTAGGTAGATGGAGGCTGGAAGATAGCAAAGACTTTGTTCAGGGAACAAGCATCAGGTAACTAGAAGTGGAATGGTTAGGAGAAAAACAGGCACAGTGGCCAGGATTGACTGTATGGTCACTAGTGGTCCTCTCCATGAAAGCCAAGTGCACTCTGGAAACAGCGGAGTTTTCTTTTAATCTGGTAGAAAATTTGAAGAAACTATAATCGATGGCAGACAAGCTATTTGCAACGTTATAAAGAGTGTATTGTTCTGACATCAGAAGTGGGATGGGAATGAGGGAACAATAGTAAGAAAGTCGGAAGATGAAAAATTTGTGGTGTAATGTGTTATGAGCAATGACATCTGTCCTCAGACCTATGAAAAAGTGGAATAAAAATTTTGTCATCACTTGGGCCAGAATTAGGTGTGACAATAAACAAGCTCAGTTCAAAGAAATTATCTTATACTTATTTTACTTTTTAGTATTATATTCAATTATTTATATCCAGGAGCATTTTGCATACAACTATTTCAAAGTATTGATTTGATTAGGATCATTCCTTTGGTTAATAAATGAGGGCGTTTGTACTGATATGAATATATATGTATATGTTGGTGTTGTTAGGTGCTATTGAGCTGATTCGGACTCAGAGAGACCCTGTGTGCAATAGCACAAAACACATCCGGTCCCTGCTTTCCTCACAATTCTCTTTTTTTTTTTCTTTTTTTTTTTTTT
>PVJH01041076.1:0-15228 GCA_004026705.1 Nesogale talazaci
TAAAACACTGTTAGCTTCTCTCTGGCCCATGCAGGTGTCTGAGGTTTGGGTAGGTTGCTTCCCCCATGTTGACCATGTTGACCTGAAAGACATGGAGGGAGGAATCCTCACACTCTTGGAGCTAGATGGCTTCCCCGCCGGAGTCATCCTTTTCAGGGAAAGCAAGAAGGGTGACGGGCTTTGCCGGTGCTGTGAACCAGGTGAGCTGAGCCTGTGGTGCCGACTAAGAAGCAAAGTCCAAGGGATGGTTGGGGACAGACTATGATCTCAGTGGTTATTGAAGTGGGCTTCCCACAGAGGGCCAACCGTGGTCTGATGACGGTGTGAGTGTGGTTAGCCGTCGGGGCGGAGGAAGGGATGACAGCAGGAGGAGTTGATGTTGAAGGCACGACTACATCCTCAGTTTCTCCTCAGCCACACGGTAGCACTTCTCTCCCTTTTCCATGAGACTGCAGAAGCAGTCGGCCGCTGTGTCTAGCATGTTGAGAAATGTTAAGGCCTGCTTTTGCCCTGAGAGTGAATCCTGCAGTTCTGGGGCGGAACGCATGTATATAAAACAGCAGGATATGGCCATGTACAATGAGATGCTTGAATTATTTCAATAAGTGGTTTGTACTGTATGAATTTGGTGGCGATTTCCAGGAGGCTTGGAGTGGCTTGCAAACTGGTTTCCCGCTTCCTGGCTGCTCTCCTTCCGGTTTGCGATTCCTGCTGCTACTTCTGGTGGTGCCCTGGTGGTGCCGTCGTTGAAGTGCTTGCCTGTTAGCCAAGCGGGTGACACAAGCCAGATGTGGCGACAGCCTTGGAGGCAGTTCTCCATTGGCCCCCGGAGTCACTGTGAGTGAGAATGAACTTGATGGCTCTGCTGTTGGCTTTGGGACTTTTTTGTTGTGACCTAGGGAACCTTCCTAGGGGCCCCAGTGGCATGGTGGCTTAGAGTGGGCCTCTCGCTGCCAGGTCAGCAAGCCAGGCTCCCCAGCCTTTTAACCCAGGACACCAATCCCTCTGGTTGTTTGACCGTGCCTCGGGAGCCTTCCTGACTGCGCCTCCTGTGTACTGTGTGCACGTAGATGGATTCTGGCTCCTTGAGGAACCAACCACCTTGTACGACTCATGTCAAGCCTTGGCTCCCATGGTCTCGCCACCATTCCTTGCTTGGCTCTCCCAAGCCCTCATCTTTCTTCTGCCATGTCCTCATCACGACTGCTTTCTGCTTGCTTGCTTTCAGGTTATGCCTTTGTCGTAACTGCCCTTCCTGGCGACTTTTCTTAGGTACTTTTCTTATTACATTAGTTTAGAAGCGTACCGAAGAGTCATGATCATAGGATGTGGAATAGTCCCAATAATCGCATCAGTCCATTCATGAATAATAATCACAGGAAAGAGTTGGATATGTTTGTCTTTTAAAGATGCATTATTCATTAGCCATCTGTGGGCCTTAATTTTGTTATAAGAAAAAAAAAGGAATCCAACATAAAGCGGTATTTTAAAGGAAAGTTCAAAGGGGAGAGTTCCTTGTTCTGGGCCTCTTCTTCCACTCTTCAGAGGGGTCCTCTGCGCAATGTGAAAGGGGCTGTGCAGATGGAGCATAGACCCACTCGCGAAGCTTTGTTTGTTCCTTGTTTTTATCTGCACAGAAGACCTGTCGGTTCTAAATGGGTCTGGAACCTGCTCTCCAGACCTAATCTCTTTCAGTAAACATTTTTTCTTCACATTAGCACCCAAACACTAACTCTGCGATCTAACGCTGTGCTTCTAACTCTGAATTTCTCACTCCTTTGAGTTCTTATCATACTTAACACATTTTTACTTTTTAATAAATTTAAACTTTTATCAATGTTTTATCATCCTTGGGATTTTCCATGAGAATGGATTATTGAAGGTCTAGGGTGACACTGTCCAATAAGACATTCAGCTTTTTAAGTTAAAATCAGGTAAAATTAAAAATTCAGGTTCTCAACCCCATTATCTACCGGTAAGGCTTGAGTGCTATATGGCCACCATAGATGACAGAACATTTCCATCATCACAGAAAGGTCTGTTGATCAGGACTAGGGCATTAGCACTTATGCTTAATTCTAGCTGTCTCACAGATAGAAGATATACTGAAAATAGTTGTTTCATTCACAAGAGACAGGACAGTAAGTTCTTGAAGATTAAGTTGGGACAGAAGACCCATCCAAAGAAAAATTCATCCTTTGATGAGTGAATCCTGGCCTTCCATCTTGGTTGAAGAATACTCATCTTGTTATCCCAGTAGACTTGACTACCCTCCTGAATTTCCAGTGTTATCTGTTCTAGATGACACAGAAATTCTCATGGGCAAGGGGTTGGTGGTGGTCTTCCTAGAGTGTTGCAAAGAAAAGTCATAGGGTGAAGAATGACAATCGAGAATTGCTGGAGGGTTACCATTGTCAATAATTGGTGCCCATCTCTTGTTTAAGATGATGAACTAAACAGAATTAGTAACACCTGCCCCTCCTGGAAACAGACCGCTTCATCTTTTGCCCAAGGAACAGCTAGTGGCTTTGGCTCATGAACCTTCTGATGAGCAGCTGAGAACTTTAACCACTGCTCCACCAGGGCTCCTGAGAAACAAACCTCCAGCAGTGCAGAGAGAATGACCTCAGACCGGCGGTGTAAACAGGAGGGGTCATTAATGGACCTGAGAGCTTCTTGGGGTTGCTCAGAAGGACCCACAAAGAGGTAAGGGAGTGGGCTTCAGCCTGCGTGGAGAAAGTAGAGGCCCTGCTGAGGATAGTGGTCATGATCTCAGGAAAAGTCCTTTACTTTGCTCTGAGGTGGGAGCGTGTTGGGGTCACACTTTCTGTCCCCTTGTTTCCTGCCCCAGTGTTCCATCTGAAGCCTGTGGACCCGCCCATTCAGCTACCCAGAATATGTGGTTAAGCCCTCATTCAAAGGGTCACAAAACAGAGCACAAAAGGGTCCATGGAGCACAAAACTCCTATCCTGAGCATCGGGTTGTTGTCAGGTAGAATGGGATCATGATAGTCAGGGTGGTGGTGGCCGTGATCGGGGGGTGATGGTGGTTAGAAGCATTTAAGAACTGGGGGAAGGTTGTTTGTTTCATCGGTGCTGTGCTGCACCCTGACTGGCTTTTCTCCTCCCTGTAACTCTTCGGTAAGGGTAGGCGCTGTAATTCTTTACGGAGTAAAAAGCCTCTTCTTTCTCTCAAGGAGCACCTGGTGAATTTGAACTGCTCACCTTGCAGTGAGCAGGGCCCTGCACACCTCTCCAGCAGCAGGGCTTTAACACCATGTAGGCAAGATGATTTCCTGTTCTAAGTGCTTTAAGGATCCACCTGGTGCTATGGAGTCCATTCTAACTCATGACGACCCTGTGTGCTCAAGACTGCCTCCACAGGTCTTCCAGGCTGTAACCCCACAGAGGCTGACTGACAAGCCTCTCCTTCACGCGCCCACTGGATTGGTTCAAACCTCTGGCCTTTCCATGAGAAGCTTGGGACAAAGGGTCTCCACCACGTCAAATGGGGAGAGATTGCTAAATTTCGCCGTGATGATTTATCCACCAGGAGAGACAAGGTTGGAGCCATCAGATACATCTCTCTTTCCATTAATAAGACCTTTAGGGTCCTATTGTTTTAAATATTTTTAATTATCCTGTCTGCCTGGGAATGGAAACAAAGTTGTGTGGCCAAATGAACAATGAGAGATAGAGGGCCAGATCAGAGAGAGAGGGCAATTAACTGTAAATGCAAGGTTTCCAGAGGGACGGGAGGGGAGGGGGCACCAGTTTTTGTGGTAATCATTTGGGCCTGAGAGATCCCATGACAGATTCAGCTTCCTGTTTTTCCCATACATACACTTCCTGCAGAACCCAATCTCATGCGGTAGGCAACTTTCTTCCAAACTGCCAATGAAGTAATCCATTAGGATCCTGCTTTCTTTTTTTTTTTTTTGGGGGGGGGAGGGGGGCATCACTGCCCTCAGGTGGTGGGATTAGGAGGCCCAGCCCTTGCTCCGTGGAGCTGTAATCGAACCTCCATCCCAGTGGGCTGCAGTCCCGCGCACAACCACTACACCACCGGGGCTCAGCCCCAGGACCCTGCTTTCTTCATCACGGACCTTGTGCTTCCTCTGGGCTCCAGGCACTAGGGATGGGAAGGAAAATAAAACATGATTCACAAGCTTAGGAGTCCCCTGACTCATGAGTGATCCACTTTAGAAATGGAAAGTTGGGCTTCCCCTCTGGGAAGCCTTTCCCAGCATTTCCAGCCCATTTTATTCTCTTTCATTGCCACATTCTGGGAGCACTGTCTAGTCTGCACCCTACAACTTAGACTGTAATCAGATGATCAGTGTATGCATTGTAGAAAGATCACAGGACTGGGCTTCTGGTTCCTAAGAAGTTAATGTTAAAACTCTCCACACTCCACACACCTTCCCAACTCTCAGATCTCTTCTTAGAAAACAGGGATGGAATGATTTGCAAGGACCCTTTGAGACCCAAAATTCTATGGTGTCCTCTGGCAGCGTAGTGGTTACATCTTGGGCAGCAAAACACAGAGCCAGCATTTCAAAATAACCATGGGCTCCATGGGAGAAAGAAGAGGCTTTCAGAGGAAAGTAAAAGGAAACAGGAAAGAACTTGGAGGCAAAGGGCATTTATAGAGGCCTAAATACAGGCAGGTACATATGTAAATATATTTATATATTACACATGTATATATGTAAATATATTTATATATTATGATGGAAACTAGATCTATGTACATATATTTATAGGTTTAGTATTAAGGTAGCAGATGGACATTGGGCCTCCACTCAAGTACTCCTTCAACGCAAGAACACTGTGTTCTATTAAACTGACATTCCATGATGCTTGCCTTTCCGACATGATCGCTGAAGACAAAGCGGGTGCATAAGCAAAGATGGTGAAGAAAGCTGATGGTGCCCAGCTATCAAAAGATGTAGTGTCTAGGGTCTTAAATGCTTGAAGGAAAACAAGTGGCTATCTAGCTCAGAAGCAACAAATCCCACATGAAGGAAGCACACCAGCCAGTGTGATCATGAGTTGTCAAAGGGATTAGATATCAAGCATCAAAGAACAAAGAGAAAAATCACATCATTGTGAATGAGAGGGTGTGCAGATTGGGGGCCCATAGTCCATCTGTAGGCAACTGGACATGAGGGTGCAGGGTAGCAATGAGGAAACATACAACTTTCCTTTAGTTCTTAAGTGGTTTACCCCACCCCCATCCCCATCATGATTCCAATTCTACCTTACAAACCTAGCTAGACCAGAGGATGTACACTGGTACAGATAAGAACAGGAAACACTGGGAATCCAGGACAGATGATCCCTTCAGGACCAGTGGTGAGAGTGGAGATACTGGGAGGGTGGGTGGAAGGGGGTGGGGTAGAAAGGGGAAACTGATTATAAGTATCTACATATAACCTCTCCCCTGGATGATGGACAGCAGAAAAGTGGATGGTGGGAGACGTCAGCGGACAGTATAAGGACAAAATAATAATAATTAATAAGTTATCAAGGGTTCATGAGGGAGGGTGGACTGGGCGGGAGGGGAAAAATAAGAAGCTGATAGCAAGGGCTCAAGTAGAAAGCAAATGTTTTGAGAATGATGATGGCCATATGCATACAAAGGTGTTTGACACAATGGATGGATGGATTGTAATAAGAGCTGTATGAGCCCCCAATAAAATGATTTTTTAAAAAAGACAGAATTTCAATGATGTTCAAAGAAAACAAAAACCGTGTTACACTCTTAGAGATCCACAGGGCCAGGTCTGCTCTTTCCCCAGGGGCCTGAGTCAGCTGCACTCCGCGGCAGTGACTTCGGAGCCTGAGTTCTCTGCTTCACATGTCTACTTCTTTACAATACTTCAGAAGCCTGGCAAGTCACTTGCCGACATCTGTTAACCTAAAGGTTGTTGGTTCAACCCTACCCAGCAGCTTTGCAGCAGGAAGGCCTGGCGATCTGCTTCTGTAGAAAGCATAGCCCCGAGAGCCCACGGAGCTCCATCCTCTGCCACACGCGGAGTCCCCACAGCCAGCTCTCGCTGGACAGCAGCAAACAACATCACAGTTTAAAGACGGCCTCAGAGTCCGCTTCAGTAGGTGCCCAGAAGGTAGAGAGCAGCTAGTTCTTAGCTAATGATTGGTCTCTTGTATCTTTAAAGTCATGTTCCCTTTCTTTTTGAGAGTTTGCGTGTTCTGGGTTGATTCATTCCACAAATATTCATTGAGCGCTTTACCAGGAGACCACAACTAAAAGCCCTCGAGTTAATTCCGACTCACAGGACCCCTGTAAGTCAGAGTAAAACTGCCCTATGGGGTTCCCAAGGCTGTAATCTTTCCCCCATAGAGGGGTGGTGGGTTTGAACTGCCTGCCTTTCAGTGGGCAGCCAAGTGCTTTCACCTCCATGCCACTTTGCAATGGGCTGGCATTATTTCCTTAGAACTGATAACATTTAAACGGATAAAAGGTCCTAGTTGTCAAGGATTTCATCTGATGTGGATCCCCAGTCAATGCCGGTGGAAGCAGCCGTGAAGAAAGCACAGGGTGTGCTGCATTGGACTGGATACGTCTGCTGGAGAAGGCCTCTCTTTAAAGTCGTATACAGCAAAAATGGCACCTGACCAAGCCATGGTACTTTCCAAGCAGCACACAAAAGCTGGGCAGTGAAAGACCGGTGAGCAACTGCCTTCGAATTAAGATGTGGGTGAAGGGTATTACCTATACCAGGGACGCTCAGACGATTGAACGAATCTGCCAGAAGGCTCCTTATAAGCCAGAATGGCACTATTGGGGCATGTCATCAAGAGAAACTTGTGAAGATCAACAAAAAAAAGGGGACCCTTGCTGATGTAGATGAGCAAAGTGGCTGGACTGATGGGCTCTCACAGAGCCACAGTAGTGGGGCTGGGGCAGGACCAGGCTGTGTGGGAACCCTGCTCCAGATATTGCTTCATCCTCACTCCCTTCCCCTCACTCCCTCGGTTAACACCATTGTCTGTTTCCTTTGCCATGAAAATGGCATGTCTTTGAGATTTCCTTTATAACAACGGTCTCATACAATGTTTGTTCTTTTGCAATGGACTGATCTCCTTCAGCAGGATGTTCTCCAGGTCCGTCCATCGCCATGCGGTGCTCTGAAATGTTATCACTTTTCTTCAGTGATGTATAGCATTCCCCTGTGGGGACGTCCCAAAGTCTATTCATCCATTCTTCCACCCAGGAGCACTCGGGTTGCTTCCATCTCCGCAGTGCGGTGAGGCGCATGGGTGTACATTTTTCTGTTTGTGCTGTGTTGTTTGTTCCTGTAGGGTCTATACCAGGTGGCAATATTGAGGGTCCTATGGTATTTCTGTTCTCAAATTGTTCTGGGAACCACCATCTCGTTTTCCACCCTGGTTGCCCTGATGTGCGGTCCTGCCAGCAGTGTACAAAGGGTCTAGTCTCTGCACCTTCTCCAGCATTTTCTGCTTTTCTAAATTTTTCTATCAGAGCTGGAGTGAAATGGCATCGAATCATTGTTTTGATTTGCATCTCTGATGGCTGGGGATCCAAGAACATTTCTTCATGTGTTTGTTGACTGCCTGAATGTCCTCTTTGGGAAACAGTTTGTTCATGTCTGCTGCCACATTTATTTTTTTTAGTTGGGGGCTCTTACAACTCTTAGCACAATACAATCCATCCATACATAAATCCATTGTGTCAAATACATACGTACATTTGTTATCATCTTTTTCAAAGCATTTTACCTCTGCTTGAGCTTCTGGCATCAGCCCCTCATTTTCCTCCTCCCTCCCCAATCCTCCTTTCCCTATGTCCACTTGATAATTTATAAATTCTTTTCTTTTTTTTTTTTCATGCTTTACACCAACTGGTGTCTCATGTCACTCACTCTTCTGCTGTCCCTCCACTTGGGACAGGGGCCATATGTCAATCATTGTGATCAGTTCCTCCTTAGTCTCTCCCTCCCCCCTTTACTCTCCGAGTGTCACTGCTTCCCTTATTGGTCCTGAGGGTTTCCCCTTCTCTGTCCTGGATCCCTGTGTTGCCAGCTATTATCTGTACCCGTGTACATGTTCTGGTCTAGCCAGATTGGCAAGATAGAATTGGGGTCTTGGTGGTGTGTGTGTGGGGGAGGGGGATTAAAGAACTCGACGAAGATTGTAGGTTTCATCGGTGCTATACTGCACCTTGACTAGCTTATCTCCTCCCCTCAACCCTTTTGTACAACTGAACATCCCCTTACAACTGGACAGTCCTTTTCTTGAATTGGAGCATGGTAGTTTTCTATAGAGTTTAGAAATTAGTCCCTTATCCAATATGTCATTGCCAAAATTTACTTCCCATTCTCTGGGTTTTCATTTTGCTCTTTTGGTGAAATATTTTGATGTGCACACATTTGTTATTTTTAGGGGATCCCATTCACCCATTATGTCTTCTGTTGTGTATTTATTTTTTATTATGCTTGATAGTCTGTTGATGGAATGTATTAGGGACCCTACTTTTTGTCGATGGTCTTTAGTTCTAAGGTTTACATTCAGATCTTTAATACGTTTTTAAAATTTTTGTATGGGGTGAGGTATGGATCGTGATTCATGAAATCCAGTTATACTAGTACCATTTGTTGAAGAGACGATCTTTCCCTCTATTTAATGTGCTTTAGTCTTTTTTCAAAAACTAGCTTCTGTAGGCAGCTGGATCTATTTCTGGCTTGTCTATTCTGTTTCACCCATCTATTCATCATTCATTGTGCCAAGGTGCCAGACCGTGTGACTACTGGCGCTGTCAGTGTATTTGGAGATCTGGGAGTGGCGGGCCTCCTACTGTGTTCGTAGAGATTTACTTATCCTGAGTCTCTTTCTTTTCCGTATAACATTGTTGATTCATTTTTCCATCTCATTGATAAATGATTCTGAAATCTGGATCAAGCTTGCATTGCATTTACATATCATTTTGGCTAGCATTGAGGTTGTTGCAATGCAACAGCTTTCCATCGAGGAGCCTGGTATCATCTCCCATTGATGGATATCTCTTTTGGTTTCTTGTCGTGGTGGTTTGTAGATTCCTTCATACAAGTCTTTTATTTCTCTGTGCGCCAAATAATCCTCATCGCTGATTCCATCTTTAATGTTCTGTTATTTTTTTAGAACGTCTTCCGTTCTAAAACTTGATGATGTCTTTTCTTCTGATCTCTTAGCTAAAACAATAAACCGCCTCTTCATATGGCGTAGTGCTTAGGTGTTTGGGCCGCTGCAAGTTTAGCAAGTTGAAGCCATCAGCTCTTCCTCAGGAGAAAGGCAGGTCTTCCTACTCCCTGAGAAAGAGTTGGTCTCAGAAACTCAAAGGTGCAGTTCTTTTTTTTTATTTTTTTGGGCCTCACTGCCCTCTGGTGGTGGGAGTAGGAGGCCCCCCCCCCCCCTTGCTGCTGGATTTGAACCTCCAACCCAGTGGGCCGCAGTCCCGCGCACAACCACTACGCCACCGGGGCTCAGCCCCTAAAGGTGTAGTTCTAACCGGCCCTTTAAGTTTACGAAGAGTCAGTAATGACTTGGTGGCAGTGAGAGAGGATGTTTTATGTGGCCTTCATTTATATGGCATGATTAAGCTGTCTTCAAGGGTTGTTTTAGCTCCTATAGAATTAGCCCCCGATACATGAGGACTCTAGATGTGGCAAAACCTCCCAGTCCTGTGACATTCCCGGATGGGTTATCATTCGGAATTTTGTGAGCCATAGGGGTTTTATAGGCTGGTCCTCAGAAGTAGACCACCAGGCTTCCTTCCCAACCTGCTTCAGTCTGGAAGCTCTGCTAAACCCTGTTCAGCACGATTGCAGCCACATGCTTCCACTGGTACTTGATGGCTGCACACAGGTACGCCGACGGGCCATCAAGGCCAAGACCCCTGCACGCAAGGCCGAAATTCGACCACGGGAACACCTGCGCTCTGACTGTGAGAAGGTAGATGGTGCTAATTACCCCGACACTATTTTTAAGCATGTGGGAAGAGACACAAAGTTAGACAAGAGTGGAATCTCTGACTGGAGGCCCCTGACTCCCAGCACACAACACTCCAGGTAGACAGAAGACTGAGGCGGGTCTTCCAATCACCTCCTCAGAATTACATCTCTCCATCCACCTGTGCCAACCCTCATGGCTTGTCGTACTGTGGGGGGCTTCTGTTTGGCCGTGGTGCGGGAAGTGCTGTCACAGCTACTTCGAATACCGGTAAGGTTTCCCAAAGTGAACACATTTCAGCAGAGCTTATAAACCAAGACCAGCTTGAGAAGAAGGAATCCTCTGTCGATTGGGACCAGGTATCAGGCATCGAAGACCCAGAACAGAAAAAGTCATATCAATGTGAAGGAGGGGAAGCATGGGATGGTGTGGGATAGATTCTTCAGGAGCGGACACAGATTCTCCAGGTCTGGGAGGGAAGGGCGGTCTGTGAAGTGTGAAGGACTTGGCTCTATGCTGCCCCCGAGCCCCAGCAAACCAGACAGGGGAGTGAAGAATGAGCCTGGAAGAGCTGGAGCCAGGCGGGCTATGAAAATCTGATCCAACCTGGACACTGATTTAAAAGGCGTTAGGCAGAGGGCGGCCAGGCACCTGGACATACTTTCCATAGCCTGTCACCTTGGCCTTGCACCATGTTTACAAGAATAGGAGCCAAGACAGGGAGTGTGGCGGGAGTCCCTTCGGCCAGGCCACTCGGGGCAGACTCCTCCTCATTTCATGCCCTGCTGGACTGGGCTGGAAGAGGGGGAGACTGCCAGGGTGAAATCCAGAAGGGAGAGGAGAGGGACAGATTGCAAGACTCACCAACCTAGAGACCCAGCACTAATAAGCATCACGCACATCTAATGAGTATTTGGGCTAGGGAGTGGTGGGTGCATAATCAGTCAGACCAGTCACTTTCCACCTGCCCAGTCCCAACAGATGCGCAGCAGCCTGAGTATGTGGAGTGACATTCTGAACCCCTTCTTTAAGCTAGGACAGTTTTCTCATGGCAGGGTTCATCCAAACCTAGTTCCGGGTGCCTATTGGCTCCCACTTGCAACGCAGTATGTCAGGATCATTGGCATGAGACCAAGGAATCTGCATTTGGATCCACCATCCCTAATCGGGTTCTCCAATCAGTCACCCACACTTGAGGGTGCTGGGTCTAGACCAGCAGTGGGCAAGCATTTGAGATGTAAGACCCAATCCTCTCCCTCGCGACAAGTTAAAAATTATTCACCAGCCACAGATAGTCTTGAACAAACAAATGAAATCACCATGATCTGAATACTATCCTTTAGAACGTTTCAATGTCACTGCAGAGCCACATGTAGCCCCTGAAAGAGCCACGTGTGGCTGGAGTGGGAGAGCCTGGCTGTGTGACTCCTCTCGACTCCGTTCTCCTGCCTTCCTCTGAACTCCGGTCTCCGATGTCACCTATCCCTCCTTGCTCCTACATTGGGACAGGGCCCACCTCTCAGTGCCCCGCCTAGAGGAGAGGTGTGGCCTCTTTGGCATTTCCTAGGCAGGGAGGCTAGGGGTGCGGACTTAAAATGGCAGAGTAGGGATCATGCCCCTGGGAGACCTAGTTCACCTTGACCTCTTCTCCCGGGAGCAGGGCCAGCCCTGGGCTTGTAAATATGTGCTGGTCAGTGTGTGACTGATCGTAAAACCCTGGGACAAGGAGCTCAGAGCCTAGCCAGCAGTGAGGCAGTAGGGAATGTAGAAAGAACACAGGCTTCGCAGTCCGAACTTGTGGGTTTGCATATCTGCTGTTTACATTCTCTGAGCACCCTAGAAGGGATAGGACTCCCGACTTTGCTGAATGTGAGGGCGCTGGTGCAATCAGGGATGCATGCCAGCACACAGTAACTGCCTGGTAAAGATGGTTGCTCTTATAAGAGGAATGCAGTCAGGATCTGAGCTGTCAGTAGCACCACTCTCAGCAGGCAATAATCCTTATGGAGGGCTTCGCTGTCTTCCTGGGCCCTCTCCTGCCGCAAGCTCGATGTCCTTTTCTGGTGGAAAAGAAAGGAGCTGTGTGCTACTTAAGAAAACCCCGAAGAAGCAAATGTGGAAAGAGGGTCAGAGCTAACTGCAGTGCTCCCCGTGCTGCATTTGTTACCTCAGTTGGGGTTTTCTTCTTTTGTTTTCAACGTGAGGTTGACCGTGTGTACAGGGGCCGATTGGTCTGTGGGGCACCACAGGCCTGGACTCAGCTTAATGGTGAATTTCCTGTCCTTCCTGTCCTTCACTGGCTTTGACTTCCATAACATACCTAGTTGTTCTCAACGCCGTTTGTGTTAGTCCAGGTAGACTAGAGGAACAAATTTCATAGACACACATATCGATATAAGGAAATGGTTTATATACAAAAGGAAGGGGACGCTGAGAAAGCATCCCAACCCAGTCCAGTTCAAAGTCATAAGTTTGATATTAGCCCATATCCCCGATACCAGTCTATAACGTCTCCTTCCGACTCACAAAGTCACAGGCCATTGGGTGCGGAATCCCAGCGCCGGCAGGAATCTCCACATGGCTCCTCGCCTCTAGGGCTCAGGGCCCATCAACAGCATCCAGCAGTGGCAGAAGCAAATCATCGCTGGCAGGAGTCCCCACGAGGCCTCTCCAGTTTCAGAGGTCTAGCTCCATCAGGGCCAAGCTGGGTGGCTTCTCCGGCTCCTCAGACACTGCCATCTTGTCTTGTCTGTGATTCATCGTCTCTGAGACTGACTCTTAACAACTGGGGAGATAGCTTCTCATCTCCACCAGGGAAATATCTCGAGATTTCCCAGACATATCAAGAGAAAGCCATGCCCACATGGAGGCCTCATTGTCTACTCAATGGCTATTTCCAGATTAGTAGGCTAGACTCCACCCCTACATCTCAATCATGAAATTAACATAAGCACATGACCGCCACAGTGTTCTATTGCCTCTGTTCACAGGGGCAACGGTATGATCCCTGATTATGGCTTTCTTTAGATGAGGCATCCTGGGAACGTACGCAGTACACGGTGCTCAGTCCCTGTGAGCCGCCCTCTCAGACTGACCTGCAGTGTGTCCCCCTGACATAGCGTCACTTTCGAATGTGCTCAGGTCAAGGAGTTTCCTGTGTCAGGTTTCCAAAAGAATGGACTTGTTTCTCTTTGGGTGGTTATGTGGGTGGCTTCCCAATATTTCCTTTAGGAGGGAGCATCACTTCCCCCTGGTGGTCGTGGGAGCTACCCAGCTTTGCTCCTGAGAGCTGCTGCAGGATTTGAACCGCCAAGCCCACGGGCCACACTCCTGCACTCAACCACTACACCACCGGGGCTCAGCCTTCCAATATTTCCTTTTAAAAATTACATTATGATGAACATTTTTATATGTGAGGCTTCTCAGGCCCTATTTCATGTCATTTCTTTGGGCTCGATTAGTTTACCATAGAAGGATAGATGAGGCAAAGACTTTGAGTATTTTGAAGCTCAAATGCTTTCCAAAAGGCTAGTCTTGGCTGGTGCTATCACTAGGAAGGGGGGAAACACAACCAGTTTCCGAGGTCCACCGGCTCCCTGATCTGTGAGAGTCCAGCTCACTCAGCATCCCTGCCTACTATCAGCATCCTTATCCTGGTCCACAAACAAGACCGAAGGCAAGACTCTGGGGTGGTTTTTTGGTGCCTGAGGCATAGCCTAGGGCCCTGCCCTTGGGAAGGGCGAAGTGGAAACAGCCAAAAAGCCAAAGTCAGACCTCTTAGAGGTCAAGGTGTCAAGGTTGCCCCAAGGGCTAGAAGAGAGAAGTTTCTAACACATAGCTTGATTCACAGTAGGCCATTAATACATGGAGACCAAAGGTTGGGCCGTGGAGAGAGTGCAGACACCAACCTGAACTAAGAAACCTGTAGGGTTAGAGGCTGATTCGTTATCTTTGCACTGACCCCCACATGGGCAGGCTAGATCTCACTCCTGTTCTAGCTCCTCCAGCCTGACATGGTCACATCCTCAGAAGGCTTTGCTCATCTTGTCCTCTTTTCTCCTCTGCTCATCAAGCCTGGACCCAGGTGGTCAGACAGTTCAATCTTTCCATTTGAATCGTGACCATATTCAGAGAATGCCTATGGTCAGTTTGTCCGGACCCCAGACTGGGAACTATTGTGGGTGGGTTCTGTCTCCTCCGGTCGAGAGGGGACTTCCTAAGATAGTGGTCGCATAGACTGTCCCAATTCCCAAGCACAGCAGCCTTGTAGGACCGGGTCGAACCGTACCATAGGCTTTGTAAGGCCGCACTCCTTCTCCGGAAGAGCAGCTGATGGATTCGAACTGCCATCCTTTCCATTAGCAGCGGGGCCCTGGGCTCCTACGCTTCCTGTTCTGGCTCTGCACCGGGTGTGCAACAAATACCAGAGATGGGGTTCTTGGTCACCCAGGGTTGGCACAGCTTGGTGGAGAGGGTGAATGCATGTGTTCCCACATATTTCCACGTCACTTAATAGCATCTTTCTGTTTGGTTTGCCACCGCCTTCTTCCTTTTGAGAGTAAGCGCCCCGTGTGGGCAGAAGCTAGTCCTCGGTCCCTGTTCTGTCCCACAGGAGATGTGGGAGGGTACTCTAGGGGGCTCTGTCGAGTGACGGTGTGAACACATCCATCAGTGAGTAAGGCCCCATGCTCCCCGTCAGAGTCAAAAACACTCCACTTTGTACAACAAGCTATAGGCAAGAAGATTCAGAAGAGCCCAGGGAGCGGCCATTCTAACAATAAAACCCAAGCCCACTCACATCTAATTGATTCTGATTCACAGAGACCTTATGAGGCAGTAGAGAGCGTACCCAAAGGGTTTTCAAGGCTGTCCTTTTGACAGAAGCAGACTCGTTTTTTTCTCCAGGGCTGGTGCACTCAAACTGCCCAACTTGAGGTTAACAGCTAGATGCGTAACCACTGAGTGCTTACCCAGGGCTCCATTGGACCATTCTGGGAGTCACGAATTAACTAGCTAATTCATTCATTCAAAGTAAGGATGCAGTATGTAATTTTGCTGGAGTTGTGTGTTTCATTGGTGCTATACTGCACCCTGACTGGCTCATTTCTTCCCCTTGACTCCTCTATAAGGGGGTGTCCAATTGTCTACAGATGGGCATTGGGTCTCCACTCTGTGCCCTCCTTCCCCCCTACTCACCTTGGGTATGATTTTGTTCTAGGTCTTAGATGCCCGGTACCCGATCCCATCAACAGCTCA
>PVJH01041077.1:0-15172 GCA_004026705.1 Nesogale talazaci
TCTCCTCAGGGAAAATGAGGGCAGTGCCTACTGGGCAGAGATGCCAAGAAGGTGGCGAGAAGCCGTGGGTGTGAAGCGTTTGGCCAGTGGCAGGCAATGGATGTCTTCGAGTTCCAGCCCCTGATGAAGACAGGAGCCATGTCTCCTAGCAAGGGCCGGGGAGCTGCATCCATAAACCCCACGGGGGCAGTTCTAATCAGGTCTGCAAGGTCCCTCAGAGTCAGAACTGACTTGCTGGTGATGAGTGGGTCCCCAGTGCGCCTAGCACCTACCTACAGGTGACGCCCAGTGATGAAGGACTGGGTGGACACATGAGAGAGAGTGATGGGTGGACGCCCCACAGCTGGGCAGGGGTGGTTTCAGATCCCTCCTCTGGCTCCTCCGGCCAGCACATGGCCACTGTGCAGGTCACCCATCTGGGGTTAACCTTGCTAGACCTGGAAAGAGCTTCAACCTCCCCCAAACTTGGGGAGGGCTCCCCAAGGAAGTCAGGCACAGTGAGAGCCTGCCTCTTTAGGGGCCCTGCACCCACCTGCCCCCTGGGCGCGCCAGAGAGAGGCATTGCCCACTAGCTTCAGCCGTGAACAAGTCCCCTGCAGAAGCTGCATCGGCTGCCACATGCCCAGCAAGGACCCTGCGTTCTCTCTCTTGCAAGCGAATGAAAGGCTTTGTCTTTGTCTGGCCCTGGGACCCCACCCCTTGGTTAGGAAGGGGGCAGCAGGGGGAGGGGGCCATTGCAGAATAGCACCTACCTCCCTGGATTAGTGCTGGGCCCTCTCTTCCTTCGTGGGTGAGGGGTCTTTCCCAGCCTCTTACTGCCTTCAAGCCCCACCCCCAGCCACAAAGGCAATTCCATTAGGCCCCCAACTCCAGGCCTGGGCTCCCAGAATAGGAATCAGAAAGAACCAGAGCCCCAGGAAACCCCCCCCACACACACCATCCTCATCCCTGCGGGGCTGTGGAATTCCCTTGAAGACCCCCAGCTGGCGCAGGTCTCCTGGTTGGCCTGTCCATGCGGGCAAGGGGAGGTGTCCGCAGGTGAGCGCCCGGGTCTCCATCTGGGTGTCTCTCAGGTGCCGGAGGAGTGCGCGTGCCGTGGGGTGCCCGTGCATGGGTCTCCCCAGGTTCGCGCGTGTGCACTTCTCTGGCCATGACCTCGGCCGGCGTGTGCCACGGTGGGGGCGTGTGACACCGCGCGTGGGCTCCGCGGCGCAGCGACACCCCCCCCCCCCGCCCCGGGGTGCAGCCTCGTCCTGCGGGGCGTCGGTGGGCCGGGAGGCCGCCCTACCTTTGGACATGAATCCTCCTTTGTCTGCGTCCTCCCTCCGGGAGATGCTCGCAGCGGGGAGCTCCCCGGCGGCGCGGGGCGCGGGCTCCTCCCGGGCGAGCGGCTCGCCCCTGCCGCGGCCTCGCCCCTGCGCGCTCTCCGCCCACCCGGCCCGGCCCGGCCGCACCGCCCGCGCCCGCGCCCGCGCCGCCCGCCCGACCCCGCCTGGCCCGCCCTGCCCGCGCGCACGGATGCCGCCGCCGCCGCCGCCGCCGCTGCCACCGGCCCACGTGACCCGCGCCCGCGCCGCCCGCGCCCGCACGCTCCCCGCCCTCCCCCGGCGCGGACCCGCCGCGGGGGCCCCGGGCGCGGCACGCTGGGCCGGGGCCGGGGCCACCTCCCATGCCGCGCCCTGCGGAGGTCGCGCGCCCAGCCCCTTACCCTCTAGGCGGGGCCGGCGGGGGGTGGGCGGGGGGTGGGGGGGCGGGGGGGGCGGGGGCGGCTCCCGGGACCGGTGGCAGCGGCGACCGTGCGCGCGCGTGAGTCACGCGGTGGCGGGTGTCGCGCTGGCTCAGCGCGCTTCTGCCCGGGCGCGGGCTGGGGCTCCGGGAGAGCCTGAGTCAGGGGCCCGGGGGGGATGAGTCCTGTGACCTTGGATTAGTCAGAAACTCCGCGGGCTTCCATTCATCCATCAGCATGCGCTCCCCCCGCCCTTGGCCCACATTCGTGGACAGCCTGCCACCAGGCCCCGGGGACAGCGGTGAGGAAGACCTTCCCGGTCCTCCCAAGGAGACTGGGGCAGATGGACAGAACGCTGGACTGCCCTGCTGCAGGGAGAGAGGCACCACCGAGGACCAACTACTGTGGACTTGCTGGCGGGCGGCCCTGCGGGGAAGGGGGTGCGGTGGAAGCCGTCTCAGGGGGGTGATCTGGGGGTGGCGAGAATGCAGATGGAGACGGAAGGGAAGGGCAATCTAGGTAGAAAGAACAGGTGAGAGCTGTAGGGAGACAGGGGAATGCTGACGACACCCCCTCCCCCCTCTCCTCCGCAGGCAGCGGGAGGAGCTGGACTTAAAGGCAGACGAGGGTCAGCGACCAGACAGGAGAGTGGAACTGGAAGAATCTGCCCTCCGATGCCTGAGTCCGTGTCACAACTATGCCCAAGTCGACTGATAGCTCAGTTTCAGGAGGGTGGGCCCAGAGGAGTCCCAGGCCTCACTGGGGACATAGGTGAGAGCGGACCAAAAGCAGGGACGGAGACGGGCAAGTGCCCAGCTGGAGAGGAAAATGCCCTGCGCTGGGAGACAGAGTGGAATGAGGAAGAAGAGACTAGCAGGCTTCCAGTGTGAGTCACAGGACCGAGGGAGGGGGGCAGTGCCTGCAGGTGAGAGGGTGTGATCCGATCCGGAAGGCGGGAGTCTACTTAAGAAGAAAAGGACTCACTTCTAGACAGGCCCAAGAGAAGTCTCGCTAGGTGCTCTTTGCAGAAATGAGCAGAGGGCAGGACCCAAGATGGGAAGGCGAGGGGGAGAGAAGAGAGGACCAGAGCCTCGCTGAGGTCCCCAGACGGAGGGGGCAGAGTGAGATGAGAAGGGGTCTCGCAACCGAAAGCTTCGGGCAAGTAATCAGTGGACACAGGGAGGAGAGAGGACACGGTCTGAGAGGCTTGGTGACAATCAAGAGAGATGAGGCTTAAGAAAGACAGGGCAGCAGAGTCCAGGAGACCCGCTGCACGGTGGGTGGTGAGCCTGGACAAGTGGGAGGTTAGGGGTGTCTTGATAAGGGCGTGCTCGTGGAGGAGCAGAAGCCAGTGAGAACTGAGCAGGCAGGGAAGAAGTGGAAACAAAGACCATTTTCAGGACCTTCGATTGGAGGAGAACAGGAGGTGGGTCCGTCTGTGATGTTTCCTAACGGGGAGCTGTGGCTGGCAGCTACAGTCTGGGGCGGCGGAGGTAGAACATCTCCATCGTCTCAGAGAGTCCTTAAGTGGAAAGGCCTCTTCTGAAGCCGTGGTGTGATTGTCTCCAGCTCATGTTGCTGGTGGGCAAGACAGAAGGATGAAGGTTGAAGGGAGCTGAGGGGGTGGGGGAGATCGCGTTCCAAATGATAGTTCCTCAGAGCTGGGACAGAAATGAGAGACGCCAGAAGGGTCTGCCAGGCTAGGCATTGAACGTCCCCGTGAGGTTGGAGAGCAGATGTTGAAGGAATAAAGGCTTGAAAGAACTGCAAAGAGGGCCAGCTCAGCTCTAAGGTGTAGATTTCAGAGGTGACATGCACTGGATGATGAGTAGGACCCTGGGGAGGGCCCTGGAGGGAAAGGCCATTTCAAGACTAGACTGCTGAATGGATGATAAACATGAACATTGAATACGTGAGTAGGCGGAGTACATGGATTTTGCCTGCACATGAATTTGAGCCTCCAGTAGGAGCAAATGGAGCAGGATATATGGATCATTTGTGTCAATGAATGCCACGTACAGGCATCGGAACATGAATTTGGAGAACATACACGGGGCCTTTCAAAAGTCCATGGAAATTTCCCATTACCGCTTAAATTCCATTTTCCACAAGCTTTTGGAAGCTCTCTCCTACATGTACCGAGTATAGGGAGAGGTGGGGAGCGTGGATGGGTTGTGAACATGGGCAATGGGTAGGGATGTTTTTGAGGGCTTGGGAGCTCATGGAAATGGGGCCAGGCCACAGTCCTCAGTGAGAAAAGGGAGACCGTCATGGGCAGGATGGTGGTGAACAGAGATGGATGATAGCAAAGGCAGGAGGCGAAGACCTTGAGGAGCAGTGATTTGTTCCGTTGCTGAAGGAGGAAGGGTCTGAAAGCACAGTGGAAGCTGGAGAACCCTCCTGACCTCCAGAAGTGTCCGGTAAAATGTGAACGCCTCCTGGAGGACATAGCCAACAACCAACCTCTCCAAAGCCCTAAAGTCACTGCCCTCGGGTTATTTCTGACTCATGGAAACCAACAAGGAAGCCTACAAAAACGATGGCCAACCTTCTGTCCTTGAGAGAGAGAGGACAAGCGATCACCTCCGAACCTACCGCTACCGCAAGCCATGAGATACTGTGGGCAAAATTCCACCCTTCCCCAACTGTTCAAGGGCAGCATCGGACTGGATGCTTCCCAAGTGCCTCTTCAAATCCCAGAATCTTTGCCCTTTCCCAATGCCTCGAATGTGACTATGGAGAAGTAGGCAGCTGGCTGTGGGACCTTAGGCATGTCACAGCCTCGGAGACCAAATGACCTCTCAGGACTGTGTTGACCTATGTAAAGCACTATGTGGGGCTTCCATCTGTAGATCCCGTCCCCCAACTTTATCTTTCATGACTTAAAGGCTGGCAGTAGGAAGGTCAAGGGAAACTTCCAGATGAGACACATATTAGGCAACATTCATCTTCTCAAAAGACTGAGTGCAGATGGAATTAGAAGGGGAGGTCACGGAGACTTTACAGTGTTGACTTTGATTCAACAAGCCCCACCGGCTGAAGAGTTACTCTGTGGTTTCATGGAGCAAGGTTGACTTTCCAGTCTGGTCTCCCCTAGAAGTCACCTGATTAGGCCAACTCGTTCAGGAATGGACCAATAGCTTTGAGAGAGGCTCAAGGGAGGACTTGGGCTAATCGTTCCTCCATGGGTCATGCTTCTTTCTGCCAATGCCTCCACTCAGCTCAACCTCAGACTGACAACTTGGGACCCAGACCCAAGTTCCCTTCCTATGCTCTGTCCTCAACCCTCCGTCTCTTTCCTCTCTGATTCATGCCACTGGGCCTCCATCCTTTCCTCAATTGACCCACGCAGAATCTTATCTCCCCACCTGTGCTCCCTTGGTCCCTCCCACCACCTGCCCAACACAACCCCAGCCAAGGTGATTTGCCCCTTACCTTGCACTTTCCTGGTAAGATCCAATGTGGTGAGCTCTGTGACGGCATCGTTGGCTATAGCCTGGTCCAGGGCTTGGTCTGTGATTCTTCTTGGCATCAGCGGGTAGGTGACCTTGTCTGATGTGGCCGTGTCGATGGCACTGTCTCGTCTCGTCCCCCCGGTGTTTGGGTCTGGCCCGACCAGCCCAACTGAATGCACGGTTGTGTCCCGCCTGCTTGGATCCCCAACCGGAAAGTCCACGGTTTGGTCCAACTCGGCCGTATTTGCTGTCCAATTTAAGGCTCTGCTCACTGCGGCCAGACCCTTGGCCGAGCCCAGCTTGACGGGGTCTGAGGTGGCCACGTCCTTGACTGGGCTCCCTGTGGTCGCATCTGGCTTGGCTGTGCCTGCCATCGCCTTGAGGATTCCTGGCTTGGCCTTACCTCCTATCATTAAACGCATGGCCGGGCCCAGCTTGGTGGTGCCTGGGGTAGCCGAGGGCAGGGATTGGCTTGACTCGGCTATTCCTTCTGTAGGCAGGTCCACGCCTGTGCCCCGCTCGGTGTCCGGCGCAGGGAAGTCAAGAGGACTTCCCACGTCTAGTCTGACTGGGTTGGGTGAGTCCAAGCTGATGGCCATGCCCGGTCTACTGGCGACCATGGCAGCTAAATGTCTAGGTCCAACTGCCTTTGCTGTGTCCAGAGTCGCCAAGTCCGTGGCTATTGCAGGCGCCAAGGTAGGGGTAGCCCTTTGGAGATGCCGCTGGGATTTGGGGATGCCTCTGAGCCGTGGTTTGCCTCTTCCTGGAGAAGCTTTGGGGGACATGTGGGGAGTCACTGGGGCAGGGTGTCTGGGACCCACAAGGTTAAAACCAGAGTGGCCTGGTGACCGAGATGGGAAAGGTAGGGCCAGGTGGGAACTCACTACCTGCTTCCCCACTATGGGCACTTTGCTGGGTTTGGCCAGACCTGAGCTCCCTCTGCCCTGGGCACAGACCCTGTCCCATGACATCCGGGACATGTGTGGTGAGCCTGGCACGGGCAGCCGCCTTCCTGCGCCAGCAGCAGTCTCGCTGACAGGGCTGGGCACCTCTGCCCAGGGAGAAGGCCGGGGGACCTGGGCCCGTGTCTGGCTGTTCTGGCGGAGGGTTAAGGAAATCGTACTGAACTTCTTGGGGACCGGGCTGTCACCAGGGGCAACCCCTGGGGTACTGCCCATCTCCTGTGGGACCACACTTCGAGCCTTGGAGCCAAGGCCCAGTCGACTTGAAGCTTGTGGGATGGAGCTTTGGGGGAAGGTGTCCAGGCAGATGGTCTTCCTGAGCACAGGGATGAGTTGCGGCATCCCCTCAGAAAACCTGGAGGGGCAGGCAGAGCGCCCCAGCAAATGGCGGCGAGAGAACGCGACTCCAGGGCCTGGGGCTCCAGGCGGCCGCATCTCTGGAGGACCAGGTGCAAAGCCATGGTCCATCCTGGCTTTTCCTCTTCCCCTGAAGCAACGACAGAGAGGAGGGACAGAGACTCTCAGGCTAAGGGCCCCGCTGCTGCCCTCTTGACCAGCAGGGATCTCTTAAGGAGCCTGGCTCAGAGCCCTGAAGGCTAGACAGTTCTGCTGCTGCTATCCAAAAGGTTGGCAGTTCAAACCCACGCAGCACCTCCTTGACAAAAAGACTTTTCTATCTACAACCACAGTCCTCACATTCCTGAAAGCCTGAGGGGTGACTTTATTCTGCCACGTGGAGGTCACCGTGAGTAAAAAAATCAACTCCACAGATGCACCCGTTATAGGTGAGCCCCACCTTCCACCTGGGCCCCACGCACTCAGCTCCCACTCCACCCAACGTAAAACTTTACAATAGGGGACACGTCCCAATGCATCCGGGAACAAGCTGCCTCCTGCGTGAGGGACCCAAGGGACGCTCTGCTTTCCCTTTGCCGACGGGGAGGGACGTGGGTGGCTCGGTGGTTACGTGTTGGGCTGCTCATAAAGTCAGCAGTTCAAAGCCACCAGCCCCTCCGAGGGAGAGACGGGGCTTCCTGCTCCACTAAAGAGTGACGGTCTCAGGAACCCACAGGGGCAGTTGACGGGTCAGCATCAACTCTACAGCAGCGAGTTCAGAGGTTTCTGGAATCCGAAGTGAGGTCACGCCACACATTCGGGGACCCCCAAGAAAGACGGTGGTGGTTGGAATGCTAACGGCCTCTCTTCAAGATGCAGCCGAGGGACCCAGGTTCCCACCCAGTGGACTCACACAGACGTGCAAAGCTTGGGCACGGGCCCTGGCCCCCGGTGAGGAATGGAGCCATGTGCCAGAAAGGACATAGACAGGACTCTCCACAGCAGCCGTAGGAGGCCCACCATGGACTCAGCGCCTGGTGTTTACCCCGAAGGCCTTGATAAAAGCTGGGAGCAGGGGCTGCTTTCTGGAAATCTGGCTGCGGGCTCTCTCAGAACTGTGGGGGCAGGCGCAGCCTTGCATGAGCGAGACGCGCACCCCATGAAAGGTGACCCTGTCACCTCTGGAGTGAGGATGCTCCCTCGGAGGCAGGGGATAGAGACCAGGGCACTCCTGAGTGCTGCAATGCACTGTGGGTGGAGGCAATGGATGGGGAAAACTAGGCTGTGCAGGGCAGGGTGCAGAAGCAACAGGATCAACGGGTGGGGGTGGGAGATGGGGGGCCCTGGAGGGGAGCATGGACCACACACTAAGGGGCTCCAGGGTCCCCCCAGATGGCCAGTTGCTGCCCACTCTGTCCTTCGGGAACAAAGCTGTTTCTGTCGCTCCCAGCACGGTCGTCTGCGACAGGGCTTGGGGCCCAGCCAGGTCAGGGAGGCGGAGGGGGGGGCGGGGTGTGTTTTGCTGTGACAGTCGGGGGCTCCCAGGCAGGGAGGGGTTGATTCCCTGAGACCCTAACCCCAGCCCTGCCGGCGTGTGTGCACCCAGACTCCTCCCGTTCCCTCCTGGACACTCGCACAGGCCCCCTGCACCAAGCCACACACGGCAGGAGGGCGGCCGTCTTGTTCTTGGCTGCCGTGTCGATTGTGAACCACAGTGCCCCTGCACCCAGCACGACTGCCTCACGGCGTCTCCAAGGCTGATGACAGAAGCCGCCCCCCCCCACCCCCCACCTTTGTCCCGGGGAGCAGCTGGTGGTTCGAACCACTGACCGGTCACTGATCAGTTGAGCCTTTTTCCCCGCTGTGCCACCAGCGCTCCCGAGAGAACAGGCGCGGGGCAGGGTTCCAACATCACCACCTTCCCCACTTTCTCTCGAGCCCCCCCTCTCCTTTGCTCTCTCCAGGCCATCTCCCCTGCCTCCCCTCCCCAGTACCCACCTACCTTAGTCTGAGAGCTACAGGGGTCTGAGGGTCTTGGCTCTGGGCAGCAGGCCCCTTATCTTCCCAGCCCCTAGCCCCTGGCCATGGCACCTGGCTCAGGGGGTTCCCACTGCGCCCCCAGGCCCAGGGCCTGAGCCCCCTGCCCTGCCCTGCCAGCTGCCGCCTCTTTGCAGCAGGACCATGGCCTGGGCTGGGCTCTGGGGCTGGGAGGGGCTGCCCTCTCAGGAGTGGGCGGCAGTGAATGGCTGTTCTGAGCCTCTGGAATCTTAAAGGGCCTGGGAGGCTCTCTGGCAGGCCACCTGGGGAGTGGTGCCTGGCTGCCCGCCCTCCACCACTCCCCCCTCCACCCCCAGAATGAGGTCTGAGTAGCTGGCAGTGGATTTGAACCGCCAACCTTGTGTTCAGCAACCCTGGGCATAACTCGCTGTGCCACCAGGGCTGCGCACTAATAATAGAGTGACTCCACTTCTGGCCTCACCCCGGCAGTGGAGGGTGGGGTGGGGAGGGCAGCAGTCACCTCCCTCCTCTTTCACCCGCTGTATCCCTGAAGCCCAGTTTAGTGCTGTGACCCCACCCCCAGGGCACCCCGTCTAACCCCTTAGGGTCTTTCCTGGAGGCTGAACTTGGGTTCCGTGAACAGCCCTCGGTGGGCCAGAGGCCCCAGGGTCAAGAACTTGCCCCGTTAGCAAATCCACAAGGCCGCCCAGCATGAAGGACTCTCGGCAGACACTGGACCGCAAGCTGGGCCGAATGCCCCACTCTGGGTCCCCACAGCCTCTGTCTGCCCCAGCAGGGATGATGACCATACGATGATTACGGGACACAGCCTCTGTGGCCTGTCCTATGCCAGGGAAGGTGGGCATCTCCCAGCCCCAAGCCACCCCACCCTCCGGACACTCTACCTCGAGCCGGGGCGTAGGCACAGCGCGCTCCTCGAGTCCCCGTTCATCATCATCACAGGATCACCCGCTTGTCACGCTAAGGAACCCCCGCCCTCCACCCGAGCGCCTGCCCGGGTCTCCCTCTTCTGGGAGGTGCACTGCCCAATAGAACGCCCACGATAATGGGAGCGTTCCATGTGCCGTCCAATACGGTAGCTGGAAGCCCCCGGGGACGCCTATGGAAACGACTGCTAAATTGGATTTCATCCTCCTTTGTGGTTGTCCTCTTGGACGGCCCCATCTGGAGTCCCAGGACCGGGCAAGAGCCCTCTTCCTCATGTACCATGAATAAGTGGATGGATGGACGAAATGATTGAGCCATTGGCGACTAATGGGGCCCTGGGACCCTCCCCTGGGCTCATCCATTCTCTGCCCATCAAGCTTTCAACTTTCCAACTCAGCTGTGCCCTGGTTCCCAAGGTAACCTGCAGGAGGGTCAGGTGCCGGGGGAGGGGCCCCCTCCATGTGTGAGCCCCCCTTGAGGTTGTTGGGCCCAGAGTCGGTGACACACAGTCCTGCCTGGACTTCTGGGCTGGGGTAGCGATGGGGGGGTTAAGATTGTCCTGGGTCCAATCTCACCCTGGCCAACAAATGTCAACTATGAGCCAGGCGCCCCCTGGGGTCATTTCTAGCTTGAGCATCTAGAACTTTCCATTCGTACTCCCTATCAAGCGCCGAGGGCCTTGTCCATGTCTCTCCCCTCCCCCGCCTGCCCCAGATCTCAAGTCTCTAAGGCCGTGGTTCTCCACCCTCCTCAGGCCACGACCCTTTCATACAGTACCTTGTGGGGTGGTGACCCCCCCCCCAAACATAAAATTATTTCTCCTGTTACTTCATCACTGTCATTGTGCGACTGTTATGAATCGTCCTGTAAATATCTGATAGGCAGGATGCATTTTCATTGTTGCAAATTGAACATCATTAGAGCGCAGTCATTCATCACAAAACAACATGTCATGAGAGATTGTGAAATATTTATTTCTAATGACAGGTCAATAGAATTTTGTCGTGTAACCTGGGTCACAGTCGCAGGTGGATCTGCCTGGAGATGGACAGGAGAGCGGTGTCTGGGTTCCTAAGATCATGGGAAACATATGTTTTCTGAGAGTCTTGGGCGACCCCTGTGAAAGGGTCGCTCCACCCCCAAAGGGGTCGAGACCCACAGGTTGAGAACCGTTGCCTCTGAGGGCATGGCTTGGAAGACAAGATTCCCGGGAACGACAGGCTGGAGTTCGGCTGCCCTCCAGTGGTCCAGCACAGCAATGGCCGTCTGATGTGCATGCAGGGCGTTCTGTCCTTCCATAAGAAACAGCGAGGATGGGCTGGGAGGGACCTCAGAGGACCCAAACTTTAACCCAAGAGAAAATGAATGGTGCAGGCTCTGCAGCGTCCACGTCTGGTTTTATCCCGGCTCTGTGAGTCCAAATGAGGCGTTGCATCCGTCAGAATGGGCTGGGCCCGGGTCACGAAGAAGCCCCAGGTCCAAACTCGGGCAGAGCCAAGGAGAGCACAGAGGGCTGTGCACTGACTATGACGTCGTGCCTTGGTCTGACGCCCTTCTGATCTCTTACCAGGCCAGCCTCCCCTCTCCCCCCATTACAGAGAGGCAAGGAGGTGTCCCCCAACCATGGGCCCAGAGCCGGTGAGCCAGAGATTTGGGGACAGTGAGCATGAGTGAGTCGTTGGCAAATGGGTGGTGTCAGAATCCAAAAAAGGGAAGTGTCACGCTGGATCCGTCAGGCAATCAGGGCTCGGGCCTTGGCAGGCAAACGGCTGTCCTGTGGCTTCTGTTTCTTGTTGACTCCCCTCCCTGGCTCTTTCTGACTCCTACGCCTGCTGCAGCTGGGGACAGCCACAGAAACAGAGGGGACCCGCAGCTGGACCGGGACAGCTGCCCAGGTCTCCTGGCTCCCACTTTGGGGCCCCTCGAAGCACGCAGAGGTTCTTCTTGCTCAGAATTCCCCATTCGGTTGTGGACTAAAAGCGTGGCCGTGTTGTTGTTGTTGTTTTTTTAGTGGGGGGATCCCTTGGGGGAGGCTGTAGCCTCCGCCCTCCTCCCCAAACAGCCCTGCCCTCAGCCAGAATGGAGAGTCAGAGGGGCATGGAACAATGAGTAGTCTGTGCCACCCCCCGGGGCCGGAGTCCGAGCATTACAACGCTGCCCACACAAGAACCCCATGTCGTCCCCACCCCCTGCCCTCCCGCTCCTGACGGCCCCGGCTGGTGACAAAGGAAAGCTGGCGACTTGGCGGGTCCTTGCAGAGCCTTTAAGAAGCCTCACACAGACCCCTGGAAACCTCAGCCCTCAAGACCCAAAGCCACCTTCACAGAGTGAGTTTCAGCTCGGACAACCCCAATCGACCAAGCAGAAGAGCCCTGCAGGCCTTCTTGGGCGGTGAAGCTGAGGCCACGTCTTTCTCCTGCAGAGCACCTGGAGGGTGAGAACAGTCCAGCATCAGATCAGCACTAGTAGGGAGGGCTGAGTGTGGGTCAGGATGGCTTCCTGCGGGGAGTGGCCACAAGCAGGGATGGTCAAGCAATAAGCTCTTCCCTGGCCAAGCCATGCTTGAGAAGCCACGTCTTCCTGCGACAGCAGGAAGCTCCCAAGAGAAGCTGCTCTGTCGGAACCAGGGTCTGTTGTGTTCAAGTGGATCCTAGCTCCTGGGGAACCCCTGCGTGTGTGTCCACCTAGAACTGTGCCCCATCAGGTTTTCCAGGGCTTCGGCTTCAGAAGAAGACAGGCAGGGGCTGAGCCCCGGTGGTGTAGTGGTTGTGTGCGGAACTGAGGCCCATAGGGTTGGAGGTTCAAATCTGGCAGCAGCTCTCCAGGAGCAAGACTGGGCCACCTACTCTCACCAGAGGGCAGTAATGCCCAAAAAGAAGAAAAGAAGAAGAAGACAGCCAGGCCTTTCTTCCTGGGTGCCCCTGAGTGAGCGCACCTCCAACCTTTGGGGTCACAACTAAGTGTGTAGACAATTTACACCCTCCGGGCCTCCACCACAGCACTACCACCCACCAGCGTCCATGGAGTCAATCCAACTCCTGGAGAAAACAGGTGTTCCGTGGTCCCGATCTTTGTGTTCAGATTGCCAGGTCTTTCCCCCGGGCCACCTCTGGGTGGGGCGACTCAAACTGCCAATGTTTAAGCTAGTAACTGAGCTCTTCCCTGTTTGCAGCGCCCTACCGTGATATCGCCAACGAGTCTTGGGGTCGACGGCCACCTACTGGCTGGAAGACCTAGGTTACATCAGTCAACCTCTGAACCTCAGGGTGGGTTCACTGGGAAGGAGGAGTCGCAGTTAAACTAGAAGTTGATGGTTCAAATCCGCATCCCCTCCAGCCCTTCTGCTGGAGAAAGGCCTGGAAATCTACTCCCATAAAGATGACGACCTAGGAAATCCTCTGGCCAGGCCTACTCGGTCACCTGGGGAACTCAACGCAAGGGCCCCTAACACCCATCTCCCAGGGAGGTCAGGGCTGAGGGTGGTGGACAGATCAGATGCCTCAGATGGGTCATTTTATGTCACCCGCATCATACCTCGCTGCATCACGCAAATGCCCCTCCCTCATGAACCACAGCACCCAGTGATGGCCCACCTCCCTGTTGCCTGGTAACCTTCTGCTTCACTTCTAAACCCCTGCTGGTCCTTTGCCCCTGACTGCTGCTGTCACAAGCTCTAGTTTGGCTGCACCCAAGAGCCACGACGCATGTCAGGGCAACATGCCTGGAAGAATATGAGATAGGATAACACTACCACACTCGGAAAATTGAATCGATGACGCAACCATACTCAGGAGATGGGCAACCCAGCATGGGAGGCTGCCCTGCACATTGCCAGCAGAAAGAGGAACTCTTTACGGCGGGCCCACGTGGGTTGGCACCTCAGGGGTGGGTTCGGTCTACTCGCTGTACGCACTCAGGACTCCTATACCCTCGGAGCCACCATCCGCCAGGCCCCCGGGGGCCCTGGTGCTTGACAGGTGCTGCAGGGCCTCACACTGACGAACACAGGCGTGGTCTGGAAGTCACGTGGGCCACTCCCGCTGCCCGCCCTCTGGTCCCTGGCCTTGTCACCTGGCCCCACACCCCACTGCAATCCTACTCCATGCCGGCGGGGAGTCCTTCTCCCCCCTTTTCCCGAAATTATGGAAACATTTAGAACTCCCCGCCATCTGAGCAACTGAAGCTGTATGGGCAAACAGCTGGTTCCCGTCTTGGGTTTTAGGCTTCTGAAAAGCCACAGGGGCAGTTCTACTCTGCCCTATGAGTGATCACGAGTCAGGGCCACCCTGGAGGGCCGTGGGCTTGGGGGTGGTTGTGGGGGTGGGGCTGGGGGCTCCGGCCTTTGCTGTCATTCCGTCTGGGGAGATTTCCTCTGAGCTTCCAGCTCTCCCTCTGCGGTGCCCACAAGCAAAGCGAACCTTGCCTCGCCCTGCCGGTCAACAGGCCCACGGCTCTCAGGGCAGAGTCCATGCACCACAGAACGCACGAAGCCTTTCACCTCCGCACCTCTCCACCCTCCTGGCATTCTGGGCTTCAAACACGTGCCCCCATGCCCCAGGTAGGGCAGGGGCTCTGTGACTTTGCAGGCTCCTGAGCCCCTGACGGTGGGTTCAGACACGCCCCTTGTGAGGATGGCCCCAGACCGGGCAGTGTACTATTCTGTGGGTCAGCCCCTGGACATCAGCTTCCCCTTCCAAGGAAAACTCGCCCAGCCTTTGAAACCCAGGGGAGTCGCTGGACACTCGGGGAAGAACTCCTTTGACAAGCCCTCCCTGGGAGTTAGTGAGCGCTCATCGCTGCAATTCCCACCTACACACCTGTCCCGGGGCATCAAGTCCCTTCTGACTCCACCTGGGGGAGCAGGTGGAACAGTTTCCTGGGACTCCTGAAGCTGCCTCTCTCCCTGGAAGCAAGTTGGCTTATCTTTCACCGCAGGAGCAGTTGTGAGTTCGAACCGCCCATCTTTGGTTAAACCCACTGCAGCACCAGGCATCTCCGGCTGCCATGGCAGCAGTGGGGTTTATCTGTCCCTCTGGGATTCGAGAGTCTCTGACTCAGAGTCTTGGTCTGCTGGGTCTTCATGCTCTCAGGGCCAGGCCCTGGCCAGGCCAGGCTGGGGTCTCTACACTCTGTCCTGGCAAGAGACCCAGACCCAGTGTCCCCGTGCTGGAGACACAGTGCTCTCTCCTCTCCTGCTTCCTCTGAGGGAGGGCAGCAGGACAGAGGCCATGTGAAGGTCGCCAGCTTTTGGGAGAGCCTGCCAGGCAGTGACAGGGGGTACGCGTGTGGACTTTAACCGCCTGTGAGTCTCGGTCTGAGTGCACCAAATCGCTCGGAGAATTCAGCTGCCTCTCCCAGAAATGAAGGAACTCGCGGAGAGCGTGCGGTTTCAATGAAGAGTCCATTCTGGCCCCCGGTTGCTCCCAGTCCAGTCCTCTGGGAGGGTCTGGCATCGGGGAAACCCTGCCTCTGGGGACGCTGGCCTGTTTTGTAGGCTCTGCCAACTGGACTGCCCTCCTGCTGCCGAGAGGAGCCGCTTCTGACATCCCACGGAGGCACGAGTTTGCAGTGTTTAGAACTAGAAAATGTGACTTTCTCATGAGGTCCGTGAGAGGTAAACGGAGGCACTGGGAGATGGACAAAGATAGCCGAAAGGGCGAAGCGACAGCAGGCACAGAAATAGCTTTATTAGCGGGGAGCTCCTGGGCGAAGCCCCATGGTTGAACAAGTAGCCCCGGGGAAATCGC
>PVJH01041078.1:0-15236 GCA_004026705.1 Nesogale talazaci
ATCTCTGAGTTCATCCTTTTGGGCCTGCCTATTGATCCAGAGCACCACAACCTGATCTACGCCCTCCTCCTGGTCATGTATCTCACCACCATCCTGGGCAACTTCATCATCATCATCCTCATCCGCCTGGACTTCCACCTCCACACACCCATGTATTTGTTTCTCAGCAACTTGTCCTTCTCTGACCTCTGCTTCTCCTCTGTGACCATTCCCAAACTGCTGCAGAACATGCAGAGCCAACTTCCCTCCATCCCCTACGCAGGCTGCCTGACCCAGATGTACTTCTTCCTGTTTTTTGGGGACCTGGAGAGCTTCCTTCTTGTGGCCATGGCCTATGACCGCTACGTGGCCATCTGCTTCCCCCTCCACTACACCACCATCATGAGCCCCCAGCTCTGTCTCTCCCTGGTGGCACTGTCCTGGGTTCTGACAACATTCCACGCGATGCTGCACACCCTGCTCACAGCCAGGTTGTATTTTTGTTCAGACATGATTCCCCACTTTTTCTGTGATTTGTCTGCTCTGGTGAAGCTGGCCTGCTCCGACACTCAGGTGAATGAACTGGTGATATTTGTCATGGGGGGACTCGTTATTGTCGTCCCATTCTTGCTCATCATCATGTCCTATGCTCGGGTCATCTCCTCCATCCTCAAGGTCCCTTCTGCCAGGGGCATCCACAAGGCTTTCTCCACCTGTGGCTCTCACCTCACCGTGGTGTCCCTGTTCTATGGGACAATCATTGGCCTCTACTTATGCCCATCGGCAAATAATTCAGCTGTGAAGGACACTGTCATGGCTATGATGTACACTGTGGTGACCCCCATGCTGAACCCTTTCATCTACAGCCTGAGGAACAGAGACATGAAGGGAGCCCTGGGGAGAGTCTTTTGTGAAAGAAAAGCACTCTCCTTTTCATGATTGGGATTTTCACATGATTCTATTTACTAGTTTATTGATATCAAACTTAGGACACTATTTCAGAGTTCTTTTTAGTACCATAATGGAAATAGCTATTGCAATAAAATTCTACAACATTTCCTCTATATACAAGAGATGAAGCTGAGCTGTGTAGTTGAACTAGGGTTGATGCTGCAATCTAGTTGTCCTGCTGGCCGCCCCTTCCTCTTTGTGTTCCTGCTTGAAAAGTGTAATTTAAGATGACTGTTTTATGGCGTGGTTCTTCCTTGAAAAGTTACTTGAAATATAGTCTAGAGAAATGATGAATGGATGGCTCAAATAAATATATGCCTACCCATGTTCATCACAGCATTATTCACGATAAAAAAGGAAAGAAAACTATGACCTGTCCCTCAAAAGAGTATTGGAGAAATAAGCTATGTTATATACATGCAATGGATTATGTTAAAGAATAATACATAATTCTCTAAATACCTCATAGCACAGATGAGCCTGTAGGGCAGTCTGCTGAGTGAAACATATTAATCACCTAAGGACCAATAATGTATGAGACTGCTAATTTAAAACCTTAAGGCCAGGTTTCAAAGCAAAGAGAAATTTTCCTTGATGGTTGTCAGGGATGAGAGGGGAAAGGGGAAATCACTCTCTGAGGAGTAGATGTCTATTAACTTTTTGAAGGCAAAGACAGGCAGTCAGGTACCACTGATGCCAATTTGACTAAGAATGTAGGGGTGGAGTCTAGTCTGTCAATCTGGATAGAGCCAGTGAGACCTCTGTGTGGACATGGCTTTCTCTGAGATTTTTGAGAAATCTTGTGATATTTCCCCCTGGAGATGAGAGACCAGAGACTCAATTCCTTGGAGGTGAACTACTGACAAGATAAGATGACAGCATGCTTTTCCTGGAAACTGGAGGAGCCGGAGGAGAAGCCACATGGGCTTACTCCCATGGAACCAAACTTCTGGGGTCAGAGAAGCCACGTAAAAAACCCTGCCAGTTCTGAGATGCTTGGGAGGCCACGGGAGATCCCTACCAATGCTGAGATGCTTCTACTGCCAATGGATACTGCTGATGGACCCTGAGTTCTGGAAATGAGGAGTCATGGAGAGACCCCTGCCAGCACCGGGATGCTTCTACTGCCACTGGATACACAAGACTCTGCACCCACTGGCCTGTGATGTTTCTGGTGCCATTGTTGGTGCTTCATGAGTTGGAAGGAGACTTTATAGACTGGTAGGGGACATCTGGGCTAATATCGGACTGGACTGGGTTGAGATGCTTTCTCAGTGTTCCATCCCTCTTGTGTATAAACCTTTCCCTTTTAAAGTGACCAGACATCCCACTTTGGGCAGGACAGTCCTGATTCTAAATAATTTTTTCCCCACATTCCGCAGTGTCTTAAAAATGTCCCAATTTTTTTAAAAGAATGCAAAACAAGCTAGGGAACGGGAAGGGAATATACCCCCTGTACTCCCTGTCCCACCCCCCACCCCCCAGTCAGTGGTGTCCCGCTTTACCAACGTTAAAATCTGGTCACTTTACCTTATATCCATATGTGTGTTTATGAATTTGCTTCTCTAGTCTACCCAGACTAACAGCGGTAGGTTACAGTAAGAGGGAGGGCAGCACAACCTAACCAAGGCTAAGGAAGAAAGACACTGTGAGGTGCACAGAGGTGAAAGACCACGGAGTTAAAGACTAGTAGGTATCCAGCCCTGTGAGAATAGTAACACTAATCTATGAGTAGATACATTGAGAGGCATAAAACTGACAGATATGGGGAGGGGAGAGGAGCATGCCCATCAGTATATATAGGTTGGCAGAGGATATTTCTTCAAATGCATTTGTATGTGCTACAAATCCATCTGAGGGTGTAACACAGCAGCAAACACAGGGGACAATTATGGATACTTCTTAGCTAGAACCAAACACTTGGAGGGAATGAGTCACCAGGCCTGAGGATTTGGGACTACGGTTTCTCAGGACATCTCTGTTGTACAACCAACTTTGGTGCATGGCCACCCAGGATGCAGCTATGGGTCTGTCCTGAGTCAAGCAATGGAGAGTGAAGATGCTTAGACTCAATGAAACAATTCGTCCCAAGGACGAGCAGGCCAGGCAAACCACAGCCTCCACTAGTCTGAGACCAGAAGGTCTAACTCTGGCTACCACTAGGGACAGCTCGGATTGAAATTACAACAGAAGGTTCTGGACAGACAAAGAGGAAAATGTAGACAAATGCTTAAATTTCTAAAAAGACCATGCTTCCAAGTTTGATAGTGATGGGTGGAATCTCTGAAACCATGATCCTCTGACGCCCTTTAAACCTGGAACTGAAACCACCTCTGAGAATCCACTTTTGGTCCAGCAACAGGCTCATGCATTCTTTAAAAACATCATGGAGAAGTAGACGCCTCAGTGTAATCAACCATGTGGGACTAAAGGGCAAGTACTTTCCCTCAATCAAATCTGAGGACACAAGAAGGGCAGGAAAGATGCCAAATGGAATGGAACTCCAGGAGAAAGTGAGAAGAGGGCTGTTCCATTGAGGCAATTGCAAACATTGTCAGAGATCAGCGTGCACAAATTGTTAAGTGGGGGCAAGACTACTGTTGTAAGTGATCTTCATGCCTTCTGTTACTGCACCAGTGATTTGTCACAGAAGTTAATTTTTTAAAAAACAAATCCTGCTTTGCTTGTGGTATTATTTTAAATAGGATTCCATGCTACTCTCCAATATTGATTAGAATCCAAGCGTCTCACTCCTTCTTCTGATTGACCAGACTTTATATTGTTAAATAAAAAATCTCATACTTACATATTCTTGCTCAAATTTCTTACTATTTTATCTTAGAACCATTCCTCCACTGATTTATTTCCATCTCACCAACTGCCAGACCCTGACAGCATTTTTCTATACCCCACTTCCTTACCCCAGTTCAGTTAAAAAAATTTTTAATGGAACAATAGTGTTTTGTTTTATTTTTAACATGAGAATTAGTTAACTCTCAGGGACCTTAAATATTATTTTCTCCAGATATGGAAAAGAAAGCTAGTAGCTGACAAGCAATATCAGCTTTTTAAAATACTTTTATTGGGGCATCTTATATCTCTTATCACAATCCATACATCCTTCCACTGTCAAGCACGTTTGCACTTAGGCCAGCAGCATCATTTTCAAAGCATTTTCTTCCCACTTGAGCCCCTGGTATTAGCTCCCCTCCCCCCTTCTTCCACTGCCTGCCCTCCCTCATGAGCCCTTGATAAGCTTTAGATTATTTTTTCCATATCTTATGTCATCCTCTGTCGCCCCTCACCCACTTTTCCATTATTCGTCCCCCAGGGAAGGGGTGCTAAGTGGATCCTTGTGATCCACTCCCCCTTTATCCTCCCACGCTTTCCTAGTCCTCCTGGTATCACTGCTCTTCTTGTTGGCCCTGAGGGGTTTATCTATACTGGATTCCCTGTGTTTCGGATTCTTATCTGTAGCAGTGTTCATATTCTGGTCTAATCCGACTTAGGTAGAATTGAGATCATGGTAGTGGGGTAAAAGAAGTACCAAAGAACTAAAGGAAAGTTGTGTGCTTCATTGGTGCTATGCTGCACCCTGACTGGCTCATCTCTTCCCCGTGACCCCTCTCTGAGGGGATGTCCAATTGTCTACAGATGGGCATTGGGTCTCCACTCCATTCCCCCCACCCATTCACCTTGGGTATGGTTTTATCCTGGGTCTTAGATGCCTGATACCTGATCACATAAATACCTCATGATCACACAGGCTGGTGTGCTTCTTTCATGTGGGCTCTTTTGCTTCTGAGCCAGATGGCTGCTTGTTTTATCTTCAAACCTTCAAGACCCCAGAGACTATATATCTTTTGATAGCCAGGCACCATCAGCTTTCTTCATCACATTTGCTTATGTACCCACTTAGTCTTCAGTTATCGTGTTGGGAAGGTGAGCATCACAGAATGCACATCAGTTTTTTAGCTTATATATTCAACCTTGGGATTCGTTACTCCTTTCTCCCACTTCACTCACCCCCACCCCCTGCTTCCAATCTTTAGGGTATTGCTACTCCCACTACTATTCCTGAGAGATTTATCTGTCCTGGATTCCATGTGTCGAGATCTCTTATCTGTATCGGTGTACATATTCTGGTCTAGCAGGATTTGTAAGGTAGAACTGAGGTCATGATAGCAGATGTGTGTGTGGAGGAGTACATTCAAGAACAAGAGGATTGTTGTATGTTTCATCGGTGCTATACTATATGCTGGCTGGCTCGTCCTTTCCTTGTGACCCTTCTGTGAGGGTATGTTCAATTGGCTACAGGTAGGCTTTGGGTCTCCACTCAACTTGGAAGCTGTTTAAGAATTTAATCTTGTTTCTTCTGGCTTTGCTTCTTTCCCTTAAGAACTTGTTCATGTTTCATGAATGCACTATCTCCTTAAATATCTGCGGGGTTGTTTAGTATGTCACTTACTGTTACTATGTTAATAATGCACCCATGTGGCTCCAGGGTGATATTATTCAGGGAGTTCTATAGTTTCCATTGGTCCAGTATGTCTGGAATTTTTAAGACAATTCTGTTCTGGGTTTTTATTCCATTCTGGATGGACCCATCTATTGTCTTCCTGATCAGAATGATTGGTAGTGGCAGCTGGGCACCATCTAGTTCTGGTGTTGAGCAGAGGTGGCCACGGTGCATGTGACCATTAGTCCTGTAGACCAATTTCTTCTCTGAGTTTTGGGTTTTCTTTTTCTCCAGACAGATGGAGACTAATTGCTTTTTCTTGGATAGCTATTTGAAATCCTTAAGACCCTAGAACCTATTCACCTAACTAGGTTGAAGAACATGAATTTTGATTTGTTGCCAATTTGATTTGTTTTATGAAATGAAGATCTTAAGGCTTAGAATTAAAAAAAAACTAAAAACAAACAACCCAACCCATTTTTCAGTGTTTGGCTACTTATTTGTTTATTTTTTATCCTTTTCATTTAAAAAATCATTTTATTGGGGGCTTGTATAACTCTTCTCACAATCCATACATCCATGCATGTGTCAGGCACATTTGTACATTTGTTGACATCATCATTCTCAAAACATTTTCTTTCTGCTTGAGCCCTTGGTATCAGCTCCTCATTTCCCCCTCCTCCCCCTTCCCACCTCTTTTCCTCAGGAACCCTTGATAATTTATAAATTTTTTTTTCATGTCTTACACTGATTTCTTCCTTCAGTTCTGTTCTGTTCTCCATCTCCCAGGAAGGGGGTTATAAGTGGATTCTTGTGATTGGTTTACCCTTTCTAACCCACCTTCCCCTTCCCCTCCTGGTATCACCGCTCTCATTATTGGTCCTGAGAGGTTTATCTTTCCTAGATTCCCTGTGTTTCCAGTTCTTATCTGTACCAGTATACATGCTCTGCTCTGGATGGTTTTGTAAAGTAGACTTGGGATCATGATAGTGGGGGTGGGAGGAGGAAGCATTCAAAAACTAGAGGAAAGTTATATGCTTCCTGGTTCATCTTGTTGAAAGTTTGTACAGATATCATAATATTAAATACTTCAATCACAGGAAGCAGTATTGTTCAGTTGCTATCACAGTCAATTTCAAAACATTTTCTTTCTTCTTGAACTACTTTATATCAGCTCCCCTATCCTCTCCCTTCTACACCTTCCCACTCAAGGACATTTATTTATTTATTTATTTATTGATTGCCTCATCTTACACCACCAATATATCCATTCACATACAATTCTGTTGTTCACTCCCTTTGAGTGGGATTATACAATCATCAATACTATTAGCTCCCCCTTGCCCTCCTCCTCCACACCTCACTTCCCCATGCCTCAGGGAACCATTACTCCTGTTACTGTTTATGAAGCTATCTATTTTGACTTGCATGTATAAAATGATATTAATGAACATGTGCAAGTCTAATATGATTATACGGTAAAACAAAAAACCTCATAATACTAAGGGAATGAAATATTCAAGAACTAGAGAATAGAATAGTGATATTTCATCAGTGCTATACGGCACTCTGTTTTTATTACCCCTTCCATGGGACCCTTCTGAGAGGAATTCTACAATTACCTCACAGGTGGGGTTTGAATTTTCACTAGATCCTCATCCATTCACATTGATGTGGTTGCTTTATTTTGAACTTCTGATACCTTTTCCCATCAACAGCTTATAATCACCCAGGCTGGTGTGCTTCTTCCATGTGGGTTTTGTTGCTTCCTTACTAGATGGCTGCTTGTTTAACCTCAAGACTTAAAGACCCCAGATGTTATATCTTTTGATAGTCAGCTTTCTTCACCGTATTGGCTTATGTACCCTTTTTGACTTTAGCGATCATGTCGGGAAGGTGAGCATTACAGAATGCCAAGTTATTAGAATAAAGTGTTCTTGCTTTGAGGGAGTACTCGGTAGCAGTCCGATGTCTATCTGCTACCTTGATACTTAGCATATAAATATATGTACATAGACCTAATCTCTATCATTATATAGTAATATATTTACAGTATATACATGCCTATATTTATATCTCTACTCAGACACCATCTGCTTTATTCACCATTTTGTCTTCAGCAATGATGTCAGAAAGGTGAATATCATACAATAGTATATTATTAGAACAAATCGCTCTTGTACTGAGGTAACATTTTGGTAGAGGCCAAAGTCCATCTGTTTCCTTGTTGCATTTGTATTGATATGCATGCATGAACAAATATACCAATATTTAAATATTATATATTTACATATATACCTTTATATTTTTTTCTTTCTGCTTCTTTCCTTTTTTTACCTTAACTCCTGCCCCACTACCATGTGTATCCATCATTCACCTTTTAGGAATTCCTCTCAGATAAAATTCTCTTGAACAAATACGACCAGAAAAACTACATCCTCACCATCAATTTTAGAGTCCCCCTGTGCATGTTTGGTTACTTTTGAGAAGTACATGCAGCTGTGTTTTCTATGAATGTTTGTGTACACACACATATCTGCATGCACAGCAACTTGTGGATACTTCTATCTGTTCAAACATATGTACTCACTTGTACTTACCCACTGACTTAGATGCCTATACACCTATATATGTGACCATACAGTACCTTTTGGTTATTTTTGGTGTTGCTGTCAAATTGTATATTTCCATACTATATTCTTTAGGACAAGCATCTTTTTCTCTTGTGTGCTTCAGAGTGGTATGTTTTACTTTGGTCAAGCTGTGTTCTTTACACTCGCATTATGTGCTACTTTTCTCACCTTCTAAAATAGCAAGTATCTGCCATCTTTAGAATGAACACTCATCTCTGTATATGTTTATTCCCGCCTCCTTATAAAAGTGACACTATACAATTTTTGGCCTTAGGTAATCGACTTATTTAACTTAGCTTTACATCCTCCAGGCCCATCCAGGTTATACTTCATGGACTCCTAAGAGTTCTCTGTGGCTGCATTGTATGTGCTACATTTTGTTCATTCATTGTCTATTGAAGGAAATATTGAAGGAAATTCGGCCATTGTGAATAAAATGTGGGTGTATGCATATGTCTGTTCACATCACTTCTAGGAGTGGACATGCTGGCCTATAAGGTAATCCATTTCTAGTTGGTGCCATACAATTCTCCATCGCAATATTATAATTTGGGTTATATTCCTTATGGAACAGATTGTCAGTCTTTCTTCAACAGTGCTATCAGAACTTCTGATCTTTCAGTTAGTAGATGCGCATAAACAGTTTGTCCCAGCTAGGGACCTCCTTGACATATATGCTTAAAACATCTATTATCTCCATGTTGACATAATATGGCTCATCTATAGTCGCCTTATTCTACTATTAATTTTTCCTATGTGGAGTCTATTTCTAGCAATATCTCTATATCTTTTTACCTCTGACCCATACAATTTAGGTATAATTTTTGATATTTCTAATTTTATTCCATATTTGAATGATAAATTTATTTTATTTCTGCATTGAATTTTCTAAAAAACATCCAAGCTATCTTGGATTTTAAAAGTTTGTATTAGAATAAGCCAAATCTACCTGGCCTGCAGTGAAGTGTTAAGCTATGAATCAAAAAGTTGTTGGTTCCATCCCACCAGCTGTCTTGTAAGAGAAAGATGTGGTAGTCTGCTTCTGTCCAGAGTTAGGGCTCTACATAGCTCTTGAGAACGCTAGGAGCAGTTCTCTGCTGTCTTAGCGGGTCTGTATGAATCAGAACTCGCTTGATGCCTCAGGTTACTTTGTTTGTTTTACTCTGAAGACTTGCTACTTGCCTCTCAATTGCCATGTATATATTTTCCTTTCCTCCCTTCCATGTTTATCTGGACACTATTTTGATCAAGGTGAGTTATTCAGTTGCTAGGCAGGCATGGAGTATACGAGAGAACGAGGAAATCCTCTGCTGTTTCTTTGTCACATTGAAACTATCGCATCTGACCCCGAACTTAATAGACTTGAGTATGATGTAAGCAAGACATGGTGCTCATTGGCAACCCATTATAGAAAATCTCAAGGAACAATCTTAAAAACATGTAAAAAAAATTAATGGGTAGGGCTGAGTCCTGGTGGCGTAGGGGTTGTGCGCGGGACTGCGGTCCACTGGGTTGGAGGTTCAAATCCAGCAGCAGCTCTCCAGGAGCAAGGCTGGACCTCCTACTCCCACCACCAGAGGGCGGTGATGCAAAAAAAAATAATGGTGAAGTTACAAAGCTAGATGTAAAGATATGAAAATTAAACAAATGGAGATGACTACTAAATTCCCATATGAAAAACAGCAACAACACAACCAAATTTCATTGACATTGAATCAATTTCAATTCATAGCAATATTGTAGGTTAGGGTTGAACTGCGTCATAGGGCTTCCAAAGGAGGCATTGTCATGGATACACTGTCTTTCTTGGAAGACTGGTGGGTTTGAACTGCTGACTTTTCAGTTCACAGCCAAGCGCATGAACTGCTGTGCCATGTAGGCTGTCTATGCTTCTCTCTGTGTTAAAACTTAATTTTTAAACATGCCAAATTTTTTTTCAATCATTTTATTAGGGGCTCATACATTGTTTTTCACAATATATAAATAAGCATACTCGTCAAGCACCCTCACATGTCCACTTCTATTATTGTTCTCCAATCGTCCACCTTTTTCCCTTTAGCCCCTAGTATCGGCTTATCCATTCCTTCCCCTCTTCCCCTGGCCTCTCCTCCCCTCCAACCCTCAATACTTTATACATTGTTATTGTTTTGTCATATCGTCACTGCCCGACCTCTCCCCCCAACCCACTCCTTTGATGCCCGTCCTTCAAATAGGAGCTTGTGTATATATCCTTGCTGTTGGTTCCGTCTCTCTACCCCCCCCCTTCCCTCCACCCTTCCAGTATCTCCACTCTAACCATTGGCCCGAAGGGGCCCATCCATCCTGGTTTCCCCATATCTCCAGCTCCCCTCTATGCCAGTGTGACTTCTCCAGTCCATCTGGATTTGCAAGGTAGAGTTGGGACCATGATGGTTGGGGAGCGGGGCCGAAGGCTTCAGGAATTAAAGGAAACGTGTATGCATAACCAATGCC
Source organism: Nesogale talazaci (assembly GCA_004026705.1). Taxonomy (NCBI): domain Eukaryota; kingdom Metazoa; phylum Chordata; class Mammalia; order Afrosoricida; family Tenrecidae; genus Nesogale; species Nesogale talazaci. The sequence continues at coordinate 10,495 of PVJH01041078.1, forward strand.
CTGCTGCCCCTTGACTGGTCTGTCTCCTCCCCGTGACTCCCCTGTAAAGAGGCGACCAATTACCCACCAGTGGGCCTTAGGTCCTACCCTGCTCTCCCCCTCCTTTGCAATGATGTGATTCTTGTTCTTTGGTGCTCGATATCTGCTCGCTTCGGCCCCTCTTGATCACGCATGCTGGTGTGCTTCTTCCATGTGGACTTTGCTGTTTCTGCGCTGAATGGTGATTCAATTATCTTCAAGTTTTTGAGACTCCAAGCATTCAATCATTTGTTAGCTGGGCACCATCGTTTCTTCTACTCTGTTTGCCTCTGTATCCATTTGTCTTCAGTGATATCAGGAGTCAATTGGTCCATTAATTTTGATTTTTGTTCTTTGACACCTGATTGTTTCAGCACCTCATGATCGCACAGGCAAGTGATCTTCTTTTATGGTGGGTTTTGTTGCTTCTGAGCTAAATGGCTGCTTGTTTATGCTCCAGCCTTTACCAGCCTTTACCCTGGATGTTCTATCTTTTGATAGCTGAGCCCATCTGCTTTCTTCACCACCCTTGCTCATGATCCTACATGTCCTCAATGGGTACCTTGGGGATGTGTGCACACAGTGATATATGTTTGTTTTGTTTATTTTCCCCCATTTGATGTCTATTACCTAGACCTTTACCACTTTCACCACCATCTGACCACGCTGGCTGTTGTGCTTCTTCTGTGTGGCTGTGGTCTCTTCTCAGGTAAATGGTCTAGTGTTTAATGGTTTCTTCTCAGGTGAATGGTCTAATGTTTATCTTCAGGCTTTCAAGACACCTGACATATCCTTTGATGGCTGGGCACCTTCGGCTTTCTTCACCACATTTGTTTGTGTGCCCATTTTACTTCAGTGATCGTGTTGGGTCATTGAGCGTCGAGGAATGCCAGATTCATAGAACAAAGTGTTCTTGCGTTGAGGGAACACCAGTGTGAGGACCCAAGGTCCACTTGCTACCCTAATAATTGGCCTATAGATATGTTCTTAAATTTATTCCCAACTTATAATAGATAGTTGTGTCTATGTATGGACATACCTATGTTTAGACTTCTGTAAGTGCCTTTTGCCTTCTAGCTCTCTCCTCTAGTTCCTTCCATCTCCTTCCTGTCCCACCATCTATTGCTATCTTCTTAAGGACATTTCACTTTCTTCATGTGTGGTGCCCTTAATGTCATTGGGTAGCTTGTCAGGTCTGCTGTTATTATTACTCTGTGAGTTTATTCTGTCTTTGAGAGGCCATCTAAATCTGGGTATGATATCCTCAAGGTTGAATTCTGATTTTTATGGAATTACTTTTATGATCTTCAATTTCAATCTGAATTTAAAGATAGTTAATTGGTTGTCGCGCAAACAGGCTCTCTTCTCATTTTCAATGCTGACACTGAGTTTCTTCATAGCCATTTCCCACTGATATCGTCACTTTGGCTCCTTTTTATTCTGTTTGGTGTTTTCATGTGAACAATCATTGTTTATGTCAAATAAAGGTATTTGAAATGAAGTAGTTGGTTCATCAAAGCTACATCATGTGGATTCCAGCTTCATTTCTATCATCATGCCCTTATGTTCCAACTTCTGTTCCTTTCTCCTACAATCCAACTTTTGCATTCTGATTGTAAATAATAATCTGTTTCTCTTTATTACATATTTTATCATTTTCAGATGGATGAAATTGGTAGAAATCTTCACTTTCTTCATCACTAGCTTCAAGGGTTGGTTTTAAATTGTACTGGTAGCTGATGAACTAGATTTCTTGGAATGACTATAGATATTATTTTAATACAGACAGCATTATACTTCAAAAGAGATCTTGAAAAGTTTTCTTTAATGATGTATTCAACCATAATCTTCTTGACTTTGTCATTCTAGGTATCACAATTTACATGATTGTCTGTAAAATGGCCAATTATAGTCTATTTTACCTCCATATTACCTAGGATATTGAACCTTATGTAAACATTTTAATTTTTGGTGGCTTACAACTTTCTTACACTTAATAAGTACCACATTCCAATTATAAAATTTTGTTTTCCACTCATTTCTTCTCACTTTAAGTTGTCCTACATGAGTAAATCAAGATCCCCCAAACTGAGTTTACTTTGAGAAGGAAGTACTTCCTCAGGCATACTTTTTTCATAGTGCTGATTTGAGGGGCTTATATTATCTGGCAATACTCTGAGGATACTCACAATTTTTTCAGTGTAGAGAATGGTGGCAGTCTATTCTTTATGTGTAGTCTCTTCTTGGTCAGGAAGCTCCACTGAAACATGTTCCCCTGGGTGATCCTGCCTGAATTTTTAAATCTGATGAATGGACTTCCAGCATCATAGGAATACACAAGTCAACATAGTATTACAAACTGACAGATAAATGTAGAAGAAGTATGTAACAGGATCAACATATTTTATTGTGCTTGGATGCACAACCGATTCTTACAGAAATAAATAAATCAAATGATGTTCCAATTGTGTAAAACTGCTGCAGGGGAGACTTCTTTTAAATGTTAAAGAGAAAATTTATTGCTTTCACAAGTAATGTAAGCATGATTCAATTCATGTTATTTTCAAGTGCCTCATATGTATGTAAAAACTGAGCACTGAATAAGGACAGAAAAAAGTCATGTATTTTAATTACCATGTCAGCAGAGTTTAATGAATATGACATGGCTGTCACAAGAATACACAATTTTGTCTTGGAGGGAGTAAAACTAGGAAAGATGTTGGCATTTTGTTTCTCTTGTACTCTTATGACACAGATTATCAGCAGAGGCCAGTTCCTAAAAAAAGACCATCATACTTGTCAAAGTAAACAGTTAAGGTTAAGAAGAAGGACAGTAATGAAGGAAGAAGAAGACGAAGAAGAGACTCTATGAAATGAATGGACACTCGCTGAAAAAATGAACTCAAGCATGACAACTATGTAGAGTTTGGCATAAAATGAGCAATGTTCTGACATATTGTAGATGGATCTCTTTGAATTGGAATTCATTCTACAACTAACCAGAAAAACAACACGGTTACTACCTATCTTCCTATCTTTCTTCCTCTCATCTATCTATCATTTATAGTCATCTAATTTCCAGATTTTGAATCTTTAAAGCTTATGTGATTTTAGCTTGTTATGGCCTTCAGTTGATTGCTCTCCAACCTCAAACAGCCCCTCCCCTGTCCCCTGGCTCCAAATTCACTTTACTATGGTCGAAGCTGGCTGAGTCAGCATAAAAGCATCATTACACAATTGCTTACATTAGAATTTCTTATAGCTAGAAAGCACAGGAAACAATCTTCTATGGAAGGCAAAAATATGGAAAACAGCTGCCTAATCAACTGACAGGAAGAGAATCAATACAGTATATTTGTACCCATTCCCATGAAAGGTAACCCAAGAGGATGCTTAAACTAGAATAAATCATTGATCTTTCATTCAAGGAAAATTTTGCCATAGATCATCACAGAGGAGTTGCAGCTGTTCATTGACAGTGTTCATGCAAGATTCAGAAGAGGAGATGGAACAAGGGATGTCATCTCTGCTGACAGATGAGCCTTGACTCAAAGTAGGGACACTAGGGAGATATCGACTGTGTATTATGCATCTGGCTGTGTGGACCATACTAGACTCTGGATATCTTTGGGAAGAACGAGAATTCCAGAACACTTCATTTTGCTTATGTGGAATTGTACATGCCATGAATCCATTTTGTGAAAAGAACTGAGAAAGAATGCATGGCTTAAGGAAAGGAAATAAGTGCATCAAGGCTATTTCCTCTCAACAGAATTATTCAATTTGTATCTGGGACAAATAATCGGAGAAGTTGGATTATATGAAAAAGATAGTGACATTATCTCTTATATGCATAAGAAATAATCTTTCCCTGCTATATAAAATTGGAGTTCATACATATATAGTTCATTTATTATAGTATGCAAAGCTTCTATTAACCGGGATCACTGAGTGTTGCTTGAGAAAATCTTTTACTCTAGAAAAGTTCCAGTTTGAAAACAAACGCTGTTATAAAAAATTATAATTATTATTTACTGATTTATTTACTGAAGTTAGTAAAAGCAATGAGGTCATTTACTTTTTCTTTTTGAAAAGTACATTTCAATGTATTTCTCTCATTTCACCAGTTGGTGAGGGAATTCATCTGCTTTTCAGATTCATAAACATAAGTTCCCATTATTTAAATTAACTGCTTCATCTGTAGATAAGAGGATTTTATAAACATATAATAGACATAGTCAAATAGTTAAACACTTGTTCTCTAAACACTAGGTTAAGTTTATTTTTATACCACTGCTGGTTCTTTTCTACCTCACATATTATGCTTAAGTTTTCTAAGTGGTCTCTAAGAGAAAACCTCATTTTGAAGACACTGAGGTGTGATTTTAAAAATTGATAATTTTGAAAGGGAAAATTAAGAAACAACAGCTAGACAGGAGAGATTTAACTTTAACCTGTGTGCAAGTCTCAGCTAACAATATAGAGAACTGTCAGATTTGAACTTTTCATTCTGTATGGAACACCCATAAGTTATCAGTCAAAATGAAGAAGCATCTGTGCTAGTTAAACAATTTTGTGTTAACTTAAAGATATAAAAGTGTAAGGGTGGGGTCTTGCCTGTCAATCTGGCCACAGCCTGATGATACTTCTGAGGGCATGGCCTTCTCATAAGGAGGGTTCTGAAAACCTCCACGCTCTCTCTGTCTTCACCTTCCTGTTGAGGA
>PVJH01041079.1:0-15250 GCA_004026705.1 Nesogale talazaci
AGGTTCCTTGATGAGCAAAGCAGACCAGTGCCGGCAGGGGTCTCTCCATGGCTCCTCGCTTCCAGGGCTCAGGGTCCATCAACAGCATCAGTGGTGATAGAAGCATCTCAGCACTAGCAGGGGTCTCCACGTGGCCTCTCCAGCTTCAGAGGACTGGTTCCATCAGGGTAAGGCTGTGTGGCTTCTTCTCCGACTCTTCTAGCTCTTGGATGCTGCCATCTTGTCTTGTCCATAGTTAGTTATCTCGGAGACTGACTCCCAACAACTGGGGAGATGGCCTCTCATCTCCACAAGGGAAATATCATGCGATGTCCCAGAACCTCAGGAGAACGCCATGCCCACACGGAGGGCTCATTGGCTACTCAATGGCTATCTCCAGATGAACAGGCTAGACTCCACCCATCCTTACATTTTAATCATAAAATTGACATGAGCACATAACCACCACATATGCCCACAGTCCTAGTGCCCCCACCCCATCCTCAACAAGTGACAGAGAGCACTTTGGGTAACAGGTGGCCAGGGCATGCTCACTGGCCCCTGCAGACCGACTGTGGCATTGCCAATGGCTGGGGGTGGGGTGGGGTTGAATCTGAATCTCAGCTCTGCTGCTCCCAGGGCTGGGACAGCCGCCCACCCCCTCCCCACCCCCGACTGCTCCTGCAACCTCCTGAGCCTTGCTCTCTATTCCTGAGACATGGAGCCGTGGCACGAACCTACGGGCAGTGTGGAGGGCAGAGAGGGGCCTTTGTGCAAAGAGACTGCCTCACTGCTGGGTTCCTAGAGCTAGTCCAATTATCTATACACCACAGTGATGATTGTGCATTGCGTTATTATTCCCGCCACCCCACCCCCACCCCAATATGTGTTGTGATCCTAGCACCTGTGCCAGTGGATGCCATCTCTTTTGGAAATAGGATGTTTTTTTTTCTTGTTATGTGAAAGAGACCATATTGGCATTGGGTGGATCCCAAACCCAATCGTTTCTGAGAGGAGCAGCAGACACAGAGGCAAGCCAGCACACACGAGGAAGACAGATGTCTGGGGATGAACCGAGAAACCAAATCACACTGGGTCACAAGAGCTGGGACTCTAACGTTCCCCAGAGGGGAGAGAGAGAGAGAGAGAAAAATGCCTTGGCCCAGAGCCAGGACCCCCAATGAAGGCATCTAGCCTCCTGATCAGTGAGGGAGTACATGCCTTTTAAGTCACCTACACGTGGTATCAGTTATATAGCAGGGTTAGGAACCTTCATTTAAGGACACTGTAGTGGGGGCTAGTCTAATTCACAGCCACCCCGTAGGACAGAGCAGAACGTATTCCCAGGTTTACAGAGCAGACAGCCTCATCTCTCTCCCTTGGTGCAGCCGGTGGGTTTCAACAGCTGGCCTTTCTGATGGTAGCCAACATTGAGCCCACGATGTCACCAGGGGTCCTTGGAAACCAAGACAACGAGCATGTTTAATCGCAGAATCCGGGTGCTGGAGGAGCAAGCCCACGGGGTCCAGATTTCTCTGTTACAGGATGTCCGTGGGAGGACAAGCCTCCGACAGCGCTCGGGCTTAGAACGTTCTCCCTCTCGCGGCCTGAAAGCTGCCTCCTTCTCTGTGCCCCTCAGCCGGCCCCGCCCCACACGTACGCGTCATCTCTGACACCTGTCAGCAGGCGCATAAATATTTATGACATATCGCTAATGCAGTCTGCCGACTTCCAGGAGTCCCTGCGCCTCCGAGGGCACAGCTTTCTCTCCAGAAGCCTGTATCCAGGGGAAGGGGCCTGGCCCTGGGCGGCGGCTGCAGGTTGTGGAGGACAGCCTCCTGGATTCGCCCTGGCCTGGTAGCTGGCCCAGGACTGTGGCTGGACTGACCTGGAAGGTCAGTGGGTATCTGCCACCGTGGTGCACCTGAGCATCCAGCTTCTAGTCTCCTCTGGAGGCCTCCGTTCAAGAAGTCCCCTCTAACTTTCAAGGCCAGACCCAGAGAAGGTGAGCCCACCCTCAGGAGCTCAGAGGCCCTCTGCCTGATGCATAGAGGCCCTGTCCTCATTCCCTAACCTCAGGGTGGCGGCCTCCAACCTCACAACACCGGCCAAGATGCCCAGCAGAACTGCCCCACAGGGCTCTTGGGGCCGTGCCCCTTCTGAAGCAGACGGCCCGGCCTGTCTCTCAGGCCCTGGGGTGGCGTGAGAGGCACAGGCCTGTTGGCTCATCGGGGAATGCTGAAGCATTTGTGCCACTCAGGGAGCCTGCAGCCCCCACAAAGTCCCCAGATACAGCCACTCTGCACATCTCCAACATGCTTTCTAAGCCAAGCTCACTGCCTAACATGTCCATGCTGGCTCGTGGCCACCTCCAGGACGGAGTGGCACTACCCCTGCATAATTCCGAGGCTGCACGTCCTCATCTGGGGCAGAAAGGTTCGTCTGTCTTCCAGGGGTGGGAACTGCTGACTTAAGATTTAGTAGCGCACCTCGTAACTCACTATACCTTCTCCCTATAGAAGGGGGCTTCATAAAGTTCTCGGAGAACTTCTAGGGTCACTTGGTCACATTTTCCCATAAACCTTTTGAAGCCCCACCCCCAGTATATTAGGGGGGAGGGCTTCCAAAGAGTTCCTAGGAACGTGGGGTGAAAAGAGAATGGAATTGTCCCGCACACTTTGTGTGTGTGAGGGCCCCGACCGCCTTGTATAGTCCACAGTCTAGGAGATGCACATTTTCACAGGCTTTAGGTGGTGGAGACAGGGGCCTTGTTCTGAAGGACTTTCGGGTGGTCTACTTCCAGACATCCTGGATGGGAGAGTGCCCTGTCCTCTAAGCTCTGTGGAGGACAGTGAGGAGTGGGAAGTGAAGGCGTGAAAGAGTGGATCCCCCCCTCCCCCCATTACTGCCTGGAGAGAGATTAGGCCATGCCTGGTGACCTCATGCCTGGGCAGGCCCCTGCCCAGAAGACCCTCTGCTGGAGGAGCAGCTACAGGGCCAGAGCCTGGCCGGGCCTTGATTATTGGGCTGTGACTATTGATATGAGAAAACATAGTCACCTTGAGAGTCCCACGTCCGGCCCCCTTGATCTGCCTAAAGCTACAACCCAGGCCAGCAGGGAGCTTCTGTCCTGCACAGCTGCCATCTAATGTCTGACATTATTCCCTTTGCCCCTTGGCTGGACTCTATACACTACAAAGTCGTTTTCTCAGTTAACCTTGGACAGCTCCCCTGCGGTGAAGGAAGGCAGGAGGATGAGGAATATCTTTCTTTTTTTTTTGGTTTGTTTGTTTTTTTTGTTTTTTTTTTTTGTGGGCATCACTGCTCTCCGGTGGTGGGAGTAGGAGGCCCAGCCCCACTGCTGGAATTGAACCTCCGTCCCAGTGGGCCGCAGTCCCGCGCACAACCACTACGCCACCGGGGCTCAGCCCGAGGATGAGGAATATCAAGGCTAAAAAAACAGCTGGGGGGGGGGGGAATTTAAAAAAAATACAGCTGGTTGTTGTAGTGCTTACGTGTAGGGCGGTGTGCTAGCCTGGGTTGACTAGAAAAACAAATTCATATATGTTCATGTGTGCATAAGAAAGAAGTTATATCAAAGAGTAATTCTATATTAAGAAAACATCCCAGCCTGGTCCAGATCAAATCCATAAATTACATATTAACCCACATGCCCGCTAATAGTAAAAAATTTCTCTTCAGCCTCATACAGTCATGCAGGGATGCTGAATGCTGTAAGAACACAGGCTGGACAGTCTGGTGGGTTCAGTGGTGGTGGTGGAAGCATCTCAGCGCTGGTGTGAATCTCCATGTAACTCCTCCAGCTCCAGGGCTCTGGCACTAGCAGAGTAACTTGAAGTGTTGGAATCGCTCAGGCACAACAGTCTGAGTGTAGTGTGTTCTTGCAAAGGAAAGAAGTCCCGGTGGTACAATGGGGAGGCATTCAGCCCCTCCGTGAAAGGCTGGCAGTTCCAGCCTACCCAGAGGCTCAGCAGGAGAAAGATTGGGTTGCTGCTCCTGGAAAGTCCACCGTGGAGAAAATCCCAGGGCCGTGGTTTCACGGGGGTGGTGTCTCCCACCCATGGACCAACCCTACAAAATCCTTACTGACGTTCACAATCAATGGTCAATCACTGAATGATACACAATGAATGTTATTTAATTTGCTCAAATGTCATGACGTCTTAGATTGTATGAACATTAGCCACCAGCGTATTGTGTCGATCTCCTCAGACGGAGTTACAACACGATGAATGGCAACGTTGTGAGTAACTGAGGAGACAGACGCCTTTGTCGGGCTTCTTCCTGCATTTCCTTTCGTGTCTGCTTCATTCTCTGAAGAAGTTTTTGATGCAGTGCACAGAGGTCACCAATGCCACTTTGCCACAATATTGTTGCTAAAACATCAGGAAATTTGACAAAATTAGGGGGTATCAAAACACCAACAGTCACGAAGTTGGTAGAGTGGGGGAGGGAGAGAAAAGAAGAGGAGCTGATACCAAGGGCTCAAGTAGAAAGAAAATATTTAGAAAATGATGATGGGGACATATGTGCAAATGTGTTTTATACAATGGATGTATGGATTGCTGTAAGAGCTGTAAGAGGCCCCAATGTGTGCATAAGTAAATGTGGTGAAGAAAGCTGTGGTGCCCGGCTATCAAAATATATAGTGCCTGGGGTCTTAAAGGCTCGAAGGTAAACAAGCGGCCATCAAGCTCAGAAGCAACAAAACCCACATGGAAGAAGCACACCAGCCTGTGTGACCACGAGGTGTCAAAGGGATCAGGTATCAGGCATCAAAGAACTTAAAATTATATCATTATAAATGAGGGGGAGTACAGATTGGGGACCCAAAGCCCATCTGTAGGTGAAGCCACATTCCCTTACAAAAGGATCAAGAGGAAGAGATGAGCCAGTCAGGGTACAGTGTAGCAACAATGAAATATGCAGCTTTCCTCTAGTTCTTGAATGCCCCCCACACCCCACTATCATGATCCCAGTTTTATCTTATAAATCCGGCTAGACCAGGGGATGTACACTGGTACAGATAGGAACCAGAAACATGGGGAATCCAGGACAGATGCTCCCTTCAGGACCAGTAGTGAGAGTAGTGATACCGGGAAGCTGGAGGGAAGGCGGGGTAGAAAGGGAAACCAATGATAAGGATCTACATATAACCTCCTCCCTGGGGAATGGACAACAGGGAAGTGGGTGAAGGGAGATATCAGACAGTGTAAGATATGACAAAATAATAATAATTTATAAATTATCAAGGGTTCACAAGGGAGGGGTAGAGGCGAGGAAGGGGCGAAATGAGGAGCTGATACTAAGGGCTTAAGTAGAAAGGGAATGTGTTGTGAATGATGATGGCAACAAATGTACAAATGTGGTTTGCATGCGGTGGGTGGGTGTATGGATTGTGATAAGAGTTGTATGAGCCCCCAGTAAACACAAACCAGCAGTGAGGAGAGCCCTAGTGCATGCTCGCAGCTGGTGCCGACAGAATGACTGAGAACATTCAAAGCACCCGTGTGATGGGTGAATAACGACAGCTCTGACTGGAGCACTTCAGAAGATTCGAAAAGTGAATTGGCCCTTTAACCTGGTAGCTCGGTAGCCTTGTAACCTTGTAACCCTGTAGGTAGGTGGATACACAGCTGGGCTTACAGACAGGTCACTGTGCTTTGGCTATGAGGCTATTTCGGACCCACAGCCACCCTAGGGCCAGCAGAACATGGCACTGCCTGCTCCTGTACCATCCTCATAAGGTGTCCCTGTGCTTCGCCCAGGACTGCCACCACTTACCCTCTCCTGTATCAAGCCTGGGGCCCTTCCCCACGCCTCAGCCCTCCTGAGATCAGGCCCAAAGGTCGTGGGACAAATCTTGCCTTCCTTGCATTCTGGCCGAATCTCTCTGAGTCAAATGTGTCTGTTCTCCTGTCCATTGAGCTCACTGTAAGGAGGCTTTCATAAAGATCATGAAGTTCTGCAGTAAACCCTGCACAAAATGCTGGGCTCTGTGAAGTCTCCCTCACAGACAGGATCATCCCGTGTGGTCCATCACCTGCATCCGTGGTGGCAACCCTGCCCCATGGGTCAGTTCCACTCTGTCGCACAGTCTCCCTATGAGACGGAATCCACTCACCATCACCCCGCAGCAGCGCACCACCGACCTAGAGGCTGACCATCATTCTCCTCCGTGGCACCCGCTCTGACCCCACACAGATGGCAGCCACTAAGGAAGGCATGATTCAAAGATGGGTCGTGGTGACGACTGCACAAGTTTTTAATACAATTAAACCATCGAATTGTATGATGGGGCCATAAAACTGTTCTTAAATTTTAAAATTACAGCCCCAAACACCCCAAAACAAAGCAAACAGAACCCCAGAGTTCTGCCCTGTAACCTATGAGCTCACCCTGAGTCCAACTCCATTCGACAGAGACAGAGCATTTTCTTGCAAGGCCCTAAGCATCTGTCTACCACCACATCTGCCAGTCTATGAATTTTTTTTCACGTGGCTATTTTCCTCCAAAGATGATGAGTTCCCGTGTATTATTTATTTAACTTTTCATCCAGAGTGTCCGACACTCGATAGGTTCCTCATAAATATTTGGTGAACACTCCCCTTGAGCTTGCACAATTTGCATGAGTGAATTAATGACTAAGAAGGGGTGGGGTTGAAGGGCAGTAAGGGACAAGAGAGAGCTGCCTGCATTTTTCTGTGTTTTCCAGAGGGCTGGGCAGGGAGGGGGGAACCCAGGAACCACAGTTGTGAGTGTGGAGGAGAGAACTCTCTGTTCTTGGAGGGAGACTGCCCCTCTGCGGGCTTGGTGATTGCGCAATAGAAGGGGACAGACAGCTGGTGCTGGCAACAGAGAGAGTAAGCAGATCTCTCGGCCTCTGGGACCGAGTGCCTGATGAAGAGAACCGGAAGCTCCAGTACAGCATGCTTTAAAAACCAACCGAACCGCGTACAAAAGGGGGAGGGGGCAGGTTCTCTCGCTCTCCGGGGACACAGCCCTCCTCTCAGAGGCTGCCACGGCACCTGTCTCTTAACACAATCACTCCAGAGCTTGCTGACTGCACACACTTGAATGTTCCACACCAGGCAGCGCATCACGCACCGTGTGCTACTCTTGTTTTTCAAGGAAAGAATCTGTCGGCAGCTATTACAGTTCAGTCCTTGAAGTCAACCAGTCACCTTTGAGTCCCAGGGCTACCTCCCAAGGTTCAAATTGCCAGACTTTTGCTTCGCCGCCGCCTGCATTCGTCAGTTGCCTTGCGCAGGGCCTTCTCCTCCCTGAAGCGCTGCGTGGTTATGAGCTGAACTGCTCATCTGAGGTCAGCGGCACAGCCTCCAGCTGCTCCTCCACAGAGAGGTGAGCTTTTCTGTTACAGCCTCAGAAACCCAAAGGGATGGCTCTCCCCTGGCCAGTGGAGCTGTGATGACTCAGGATAGTTCAATAGCAATGAGTCTGGGGTTTATTGGTTAATCAGAAATCCACTGCCAGCCAAGTCAACTCCAAACTCATAGTGCCCTTGTAGGACAGGATAGAACTGTCCCTGTGACTTTATGAGGCTTCTTTAAGGGAATAAAACGCCTCATCTTACTCCTAAGAAGCAGCGGGTGGCTTCGAACTGCTGTCCCCTGTGCCGCCAGGTCTCCTATTAGCTTATAATTTTTTTTTAACTCACTGGCATGGAGCTTTATGCTGACTCATAATAAGCTGCTAGGGCAGGGTAGCATTGCCCTGTGGGTTTGTGAGACCCACATTCTTTATGTCTTTCTCTTCCAGAGTGGTCGGGGGTTTCAAACTGTTCACCTTAAGGCTCACAGCCCAATGCGTAACCTCTGAGCCACCAGGGGCCCTGGCTCTGGTTTATGGCATTGCCTTGTTATTACGACAACTGCTACTATTTTATTGTGAATTAGGTGAAGGGAGGTTTGCATAGCAGAGTCAGTGTTATGATCAGTGACCCATTTTGTTTCATCCCCTTCATGGCAACCCCCTCGATGTCACATCACGTGTCCCACTTCCTCCTATGTGTCCTGCGTGCCTGCCTTCTTCTTTCCCAACACGTGGGTGCATACTGTTCTTTGACGTCAGATGGTGTGGGCATCTCCCTCGTGGGACTGTTCCCCTCTATGCCCATCTCTGAAAGAACGCAGGCTCATGGTCCGCTGGTCCCACGAGTGTTTATGCAGCCACGAAGGCTGGCCTCATTCGTGGCTCTGAATCTCTCCCTGAACATGCATGTGTTTTTCTCTCATTCTACTCAAGGCCTGCCAGTGTGATGCCTGGCAGAGCAGTAGGCAGTGCTAGTCGGGAACCATCTAGTTCTTCTGGTCTCAAGGACACGGAGGCTGCTGTTCTCGTTGTTTCTTGGCCTTCCCGTGTTTCCATGTGTCTTCAATTTGTGAAGCCCGATGGGTGGCCCTTAGATGGCTGGCCCTCAGCAGGAAGATGAGGCTTTCTGCTTCTATGAAGAGTTTGTAAAACCCTGTGACTCCGCACTAGGATCTGACTAGCTAAAAGCCACTGACCTTGTCCCATGAAACATGTGTAGTCTTGAGCGCTCAGATCCAGTGACTCCTTCCTTCCCTCAAGGGGTTTTGCTTTGTCTAAAAACTTTCCATAACTTTGCTTCCTGGGTACTCCCCCCACCCTCACCCCATCTGTCAGTTTGTCATACTTGGGTGGCTTGTGTGTCTGCACGTTGGAAGCTGTGCACCATGATTTCAAATGCCAGCATGGGCATCCCTGGGAAACAGGTTTCAGAAGAGCTTCATACCAAGAGCAGACTGTGACGAAGAAAGAGGTCATTCACCTCTGCGGGGGTGGCCACTGGAAACTAGATGTGGCAAAGTTCTGCTGAGCACCTGCAGAGCACTATCAAATTGAGTGCTGGAAAATGAGGCCCTCAGGTTGGAAGACACTCAACAGGTGTGATCCATGGCTCCACCAATGAGCTCACATATTGCCGTGATGATGGGATGGCACAGGACCAGGCAACAACACTCCAAGCCATGGTCCACAGGACCACTGTGTGTTGAAAACAACCCAAGGACATCTCTCAGCGCTCTGCCACATCCACGGAGACAGCTGCAGCCAAGATAAGTACTCGGGACAATATCCTCTGCCAAACTTGTATGTAGCTGTGGGTCTATGCCCACTCTCTCTCTCGCACAGCTGTTCAGCCTGCGAGCCTGTCCACGCAGCGAGAGTGGATAACTGTCATTGCAGCACTGTGTCTCTCACAGTACTGACCTCTGCTGCCGTGAACTCTGACTCTTCTCCATCTTTCCCTGTCTCTGTCATTTCATGCCAGCAATGGCAGTTACATAATCTCCTGTCCACTTCAGGGAAAGGGTGGAATCTAGCCTGCTAATCATGTTGTAGCCAATCAAGCCTCTTGTGGGCAGGGCCTTCCCCCAAGGATTCTGGGAACTCCTTCCTTCCTTCCTTCACTACCTACCTGCTTCCTCTTCCTGCTGACAAGCCACATGCAACTAAACTGAAGAGCCCAGAGTCCTGGAGCTGGGGGAGCCTCTGGAGACCCACACCAGTCCCGAGAAGCTTCCACCATCCCTGGATCCAGAAGACTTTCCACCCACTGGCCTGTGATCTTCCATTTTATGTGTTGTGTGAGTCTGAAGAGGAATTTATGGACTGCTGTGTTACTTAGGGTTGACTAGGGAAAGCAAATTCATTGACACTCATATGTGTATAAGACAGATCTTTATATGCAGAGTAATTGTACAGTAAATAGACATCTCAGCTTAGTCCAGATCCAGTCCATAAGTCTGATATTAGCCTATATGTCTGATACCAACCTATAAAGTCCTCTTCAGACTCACGAAACACAAGCAATGATGCTGAATGCAGAAAGATCACGGACCACTGGGAAGTCTTGTGGATCCAGTGACATTATAAGCAACTCAGTGCTAGCAGGGTCTCCATTTGGCTTCTCTGGCTCCATCAGCCTCCCTCCATGTATCTTCTCCTGAGGGATGTCTCTCAGGGAGTGAGCCTTGGGGGAAATATAGGAATTCCCAGAATCCTCAGGAGAAGACCATACTGACACAGAGGCCTCATTGGCTATGTCCTGATTGACAGGCTACACTCCACCCCTACATTCTTAATTCTCAATCTGACACCAGATTATGTAACTACCACAACTGGTATCAGACATATGATTAATATTGGACTGACATACTTGATCGGGACTAGGCTGGGATGTTTTCTTAATATACAATTACTGTTTGAAATAAAGCCTTCTTATACATACATGGGTGTCCCTGGATTTCTCTTTGTAGTTAACCCCGCCTAACTCCCCTTATGTTTAAGAGTGATTTTCAGAGCCTTTTCCAATATCCACTTTGGTGTGTTCTCCCCTCCCCCTTTCTTCCTTTTCTGTCTCTTTAATGACATTATGCTTTCTTCGTGTTCTTGATGTAATCCCACAGCTCATCTTCTTGTCAATCACTGGTGTTCAACGTGTCTAATCTGTTCTAGGGATGATCTCTAAGTATGGGGGGCGTACACCTAGGGTTGTATTGTTCTCTCGTGGACTTGTTTTTGTTTTCCTCGGCTTCGATCTGAACCTGCAAATGAGCAATTAATTGATAGTCCGTTCCACAGCTGGCCCCTGGCAGATATGTATCCATTATCTCTTCTTCCTACAGATGTAGGTCAAGTTGATTCCTGTGTATTCCAGGCATGCTGCAAATTAATTTAACCATTTCATTTCGCTGGGCAGTTAGTTTCTGCTGTCTGCTGTTAAAAGTAGTGTCAAAATAGCATTCGACATTTGGTTCCTTTGTAACTCCATAAGAACGGCTGGATCGGCTGAGCCCCGGTGGCGTCATGGTTGTGCGCGGGACTGCGGCCCACTGGGATGGAGGTTCGATTCCAGCTCCATGGAGCAAAGGCTCGGCCTCCTACTCCCACCACCAGAGGGCAGTGATGCGCCCCCCCCCCCAAAAAAAAAAAAAAGAACGGCTGGATCAAAATGCAATTTGATGGTTGTTACTAAGAGCCCTGGTCATGACTCCCTTTGAGGAGAATGGAAGGCTGGATCGATGGTTGCCAGTTTCCTCAGGGAGCGTGGTCTCTCACTGCACTGTGCCTTTGCACCCTGCGTGAGCTACAAGGAGCAATCTCTCACATGCAAGAAAGCAGCCCCCTTCTCGCAGCTCCGTGTCTCTGAGCCATGTAGCACTGCTGCACACTTCTCTCTCTCTCTCTCTCTCTCTCTCTCTCTCTCTCTCTGTCTCTCTCTCTCTCTTTCATTTTTTTCTTCTTCGTTTGAAGGAGTGCTTCACTTATTAAAATAGTCTCTTATTTCTGTTCCTGCCAGTGCTTTCCCAGGCTGATACTGACTTTGGCTATTGAACAGTTGTTTTTGCCGACTAGAAACGAGTGGCTGGTTTGATCTCAGCAGCCACTTCCCTTATGTTCTTTGGTTTGGGGCCATTCTTAGTTTTCTCTTGCCACAAGAGAGGCACATAGGCCCCATGACTTAAAGTGTGTTTTTAAGTCTTTGACGGAGTCATCTGGGGCAGAGCCTGGCTTTGCTGTTTTCATTGAAGATGAGAACTTGGACCTCATCTTCGTGTTGGTACATGGACATTATTTCATTCCTTTCAATGGTTTTACTATGATTTATTTAACTAGCATCCCCAAAGGAGACATAGTCGTTGGACTATCCCCCACCTTGTGTCCCAGACAATGCCGTAGCGAATCTCCCCTCAGATGCTTCTCCCGGGTAGCTTCATTGAATGCTTCCAAAATCATAAGGTGCCCATGAATTACCTGGGCATCTGGTCCGAATAGAGATTCTGATTTAACAGCGCTGACCTGGCACCTGAAGGCTTGCTTGCATTTTCTACAAGTTCTCAGATGACAGACAGCATGCTGGTATAGGAGTCAAGCTTTCAGGAGCGAGAGTGGAGTCGCACTCTTAAATCAGTCTCTCTTCTGCAGCACACCCACTGGAAAGGGGACAGCACCCATGAACCAACTCATTCTCTCTAATGGTGGCACTCACAAGCTTCTTCTTCTAAGTCAAGGTCCATAGTTATATCCTGGATCCAGAGAGACCAGGTCTAAATCCTCACCTGCTTTTCAGCTCTGTGGGTTCCTGCTAGACATTTAGCCTGCATCCTCTGGGGGAGGGAGGGAGGCGCTGGGGAAGTGTGCAGCTCACACCATTCCCCCACTCTGAAACCACCCCGTCTGTGTTGTAACTTCTTCTCAGGTCATGAAGTGTTCCCTGGGCGAGAGGGGGAGGTCAAAGTCTTGTCTTGGCTGTGGCTGCCTCTGACAAGGATTCTCTTGCAGACAGAGTGGCAGAAGTGACGGGTCTAGGGGGAGGGGAGAGATCAGAGAGCTGGGGAGACCAGGGCTGGTCCTCCTGGTATGTTACTCCATGTGTCACAGCGGGGGAGAAGAATTAGGAGGCGGAGGAACAAAAGGAGGAAGAGGAGGACAAGAGAAGAAACAGCTGCCATGGTCACCACCCTGATTTGGAGCGCTTGTTGATCCCAGGAGTGTCAATTTCTTCCACCCTGGCAAACTTCAGGCTACTCAATCGATGTCAGGAAAGGCAGAGTTGGGAAGAGACGGGGTCCTAGCATATGGCAGATAGCGTTTCTGCTCGCAAACCTACTGCCATCCAGTCGGTTCTGATTCATACTGACCCTGCTGGCTCCCAAGACTGCATATCTTTACCGACAAGGAAAGAGGATGCTTTCTTTCTGAGGAGCGAGGGGTGTGTTTGAATTGCTGACCTTGCCATTAGCCGCACAGCACATAATCCACTGTGCCAGGGCTGCTGTCTGGAGATACCCTAAACCAAAGAGTTTGGACTCTGTAGGCACAAACACCACAGCAGCCGTAAAGAACCAAAAACACACCAGCGATGAGTAACCACCAGGGCACAGAGGCTGTGCTGAGTCATTAGACAGTGAGGCGGGTTAGCATTCAAGACCTTTGTTTCAGATATAATTTCTTCACTGGCAAGTTCTTAGCAATGATCATGCTCAACATTGGTTTGCAATGTTTGCTTTTTTTTTTTTTTTTTTAATTGAAGCATTTTCTCTTCTGTGTTCTTCTTGGCCTGTTAAAACCAACTCGAGCTCATCATTGGCGGGCCCTGTTCTGGAGGTGGGAGTCTGGACTCTTCCTGGCATTCACTGGGAGAGAGCCAGCACCGGCGGGCCTTCTGTTTCTGCAGAATCTCAGCTCACTGCTGCATTTCAGGACCAAACTCCCCTCTGCCTTGGCAGGCCAACCCCACACTACCAACATCAGTGTTCTGCTGCCGCCCAGTGGCATGGCTCATCCTCTGCAGGTAGTGGAGATCTGGGACCCAAGTGCGGTGTTCGGTGAAGTGTCCAGAACCCTGAGCCCTGCTGCAGTTCCCTCGGGGCCATGATGAACAGGGAACACAGGGACTTTCCGAGTTCCGCTACCATTCACAAGGTGAGCAGTTTGAAACTGCCAGCCGCCTCTCAGAAGAAAGACGTTTTCAACTCTACAGAGTCACAGTCTGGGAAACGGCAGGAGCAGTCCTGTTCTGGCCTGCAGGGCAGTTTTCAGCTGGAATGGGCTGCATGGCAGGGAGTGAGTGACCTGAGCTGGGCCTCCAGCTGTCACCTCTGTCAGATAGGTCAATGGGTCCAGTCAGAGAGCCCCGAGAGTGAGCTGCTCTGAAGGGATTGTAAGTCAGGGGCTGTAGGTGTCTTGCTGCTGCTGCTGCTGCTGCTCTGCCACTTTGGGGACCCGTGGGCACTCTCGCATGCAGTGGTATCATCATTACACCGGGGCCACTCTGTCTCGCAGAGCATGTGCAGAGGCAGGACCAGAGAACAGGCTACGTTTGTAAGCACCAGGATGTTCCCACTGGGAATGACCTCTTTCCAATTCATCCATTCCTAGTCTATCCTCTGCCACTAAGGAAAGCACAGACTCGCTACGATTCATTCCACCCAACTCCCCGCTCGTCAGCAGGGCGAAACGTAACATTGACGGGGCAGCCAGGAGGCCCACACCTCATTTCCGTCAGAAGAAACAGGAGCACAAAAGGACGGGCTTGTCCCAAAGCAATTGGGGCGGAGCTGGGCCAGTGCAGTTCTTGGCTCTGGGCCTCTGGCCTTGTTCCGCCCTGCGGGGTCCCTCTGAGTGGCCATGGGCCCCGTGGCAGTGGACTTGGTGTGGTCTCTGGTGTCTGGATGCGGAAGGAGCTCTGGTAAGGCAGTGGTTGAGCGCTGGCCTGTTCCCCGAAATGTCACTGGCGGCTGCCCCAAGCAGACGGATGTGGCAGTCTCCCTCCGTGAAGCCCTGGGAAGCCTGTGAGGCACCAGCGGGTACCTGGAAAGTCAGGTTCGCCCAATTATGAACTTTTCTGGTTTGAACACGTGAGGGTGGCAAAGAGAAGCAAACGGCCTTGCTTCTTTCTGTAGGAGGAAATGGGGCGTGGTGGTCTCCCCATAGGAGTCCTAGTGGCGGGCTCCATGGGATAAGCGTTGGCCTGTTTTAATTTTGGCAGTTCAAATCCCCCAGCCGGTCCCCAGGAGAAAAATGAGGCTGTCTGCTCCTGGGGAAGCACAGCGGTGGGTTTAGCTCCACTCTCACCTCACCTGCTCCCTTCACCTAAGAAATGAGTTAGTGTGATTAGTGTCTTCACTCCAGGCCTACGGGTTGTGCTGCGACGCGAAAGCTCAGAAGTTCGAAACCATCAGCCGCTCCAGGAATGAGTTACCGTCTCAGAAACTCACAGGGGTGGTGCGTCCCTGTCCTGGAGGGTCTCTGAGGCAGCAACGACTCGATGGCAGGGAATGGTGGGGTCTCATTGCATCATGATGTCCTGCTTTTTCACAATTTCACATGGGTCCTGTGGCATTTTAAAATTAAAATAATTATATTGCAATACTCTTTTTGCATTCCATGAACACTTTTATTGCTCCCTATAGACCAAATTTTTAATCAAGAGCCTCCCCTCCCCCCGGTCAATGGTGTCCCACTTAAAATCTGGTCACTTTACCAATGCTTGCCACAGCGTTGTATAAGGGGATTCCAAAAAGTTCTTGGTTGGGGGGGGGGGGGGAGGAGTCAGCATTACCTTTTCATTTCATTGTGTATTTTTTTTAATTAATCATTTTATTGGGGCTCTTACAACAATCCATACCTCAATTGTCTCAAGCACATTTGTCATTTCATTGTCTCACAAACCTTTGAAGTCACCTTTAGTGTGTTTTCATGG
>PVJH01041080.1:0-15239 GCA_004026705.1 Nesogale talazaci
GCACTTTTTGGCAATAAAAGGGATTGGCAGAAAGTACCTTACTTGGTTGACATCTTTTCAATCTTGAATGAGTTAAATGTACACTGCAAGCACCAAATGCAACACGCTTCACTTTGTCCATCATTCCAAATGAAACTTCAGCTTTGGCACCAAAATAAAAATTGGATGAAAATAAAATTTGCATAATGGCTCCTTTATCTGCTTTTTTTTTTGAGGAATATGACATTGAACCAAACAAACGGATTGTGATGATTATTTCTGTGAAAGAACACTGGCACATGTGAACACAGATGAAATTTCATTGTACTTTCCAAATCTACCTGACTCCCCATTTGCATTTGCCAGAAGCCCATCCACAGTCAAAGTTGAAGATGTTGCTAAGACAGCACAAGAGTTGTTTCTGGATCAAGTGTTTGCAGTCATATTCTCATCTGTCTGAGACTGTGTTACACCTTTTTTTTCAACAATATATCTTTGTAAAACAGGGTTTGTTTGTTTTTTTCAAAAAAAATGGGGGGGGGGGCGCGCGCTGGCTGAGCTCCAGTGGCATAAATGGTTGAGTGCGGGACTGTGGCCCTGCGGGCTTGGATATTCAAATCCAGCAGAGACTCTCAGGAGCAGCACTGGGTAGTGCCCATGACCACCAGAGGGCAGTGATACCCCCCCCAAAAAAAAAAAACCCAGGGTTTTCCAGCTTGTTGGTTATCAAGTCTAAATACAAAAGTAGACTTGTTGTGGATGATGATCTGTGTTGTCCTCTTGCAAATACTATCCCAATAATTTCTGATCCAGTGAGAAAGAAACTGTCTCAACTTTTGCACTCATGTTGACTATTTGCACATATTGTCGCAAAAGGTAGCAATGTAGTTTATTGCTCTTATAGTAAGACTGATAGCTACTCTAGCTACAACAGACTTCAAGACAAAATTTCATTTATTTGTAATTTAAAATAAATATTTCACAATATACAATTACATATTGTTTTTGTGATTAATCACTATTCTTTAATTATGCTCAATTTGTAACAATCAAAATACATCCTGTGCATCACATATTCACATTTTGATTCATAACAGTAGCAAAACTACATTCATGAAATAGCAAAAAAATAATTTTATGATTGGTGGTTACCACAACATGAGGAACTGTATTAAAGGGTCATGGAACTAGAAATGTTGAGAACCACTGCTGAAGGACATAATAGAAACATTGCATAGAGAAGAGACCCATCTGTAGACAATTGGACATTCCTTCAGAGAAGGGTCACAAGGAAGAGACAAGCAAGTCTTGTTCTTTAATGCTTCCTTCCTGCCCCACCACACCCCATGACCCAAGTTCTACCTGACCAAAATCTGACTAGACCAAATTATGTTTCCTGGTACAGATAGAAACTTGAAACACAGGGAATGCAAGACAGATACACCGCTAAGGATCAATAATGAGAAAAGAGATACCAGGAGACTAAGGGGAAAGTGTGTGAGAGGGGAAGGAGTACTGATGACAAGAATGAGACAGCAGTCGGTAAAAGACATGAGGAGTCATAAATCACCAATGAAGGAGGGAGGTGGGGTGGGGGAAATGAGGAGCTGATTTCAAAGGCTCAGTAGAAAGGAAATGTTTTGAAAATGATGGCAGCATGTGTACAAATGTGCTCGGTGCAATGGACAGTTGGGTGGATTGTGATAAGTGCTGTTAGAGTCCTCAATAAAATGATTTTATAGAATAAGTAAAAGTCTATTAACAGGTTTCTTTAAAATCATTCAATTAATGAATAGTAATTTGGCTAAATGACTTTGAAATGTTTTCTACCTGAATATAAATATCAATTGAAGCTTCATAAACATATAAGGTTCTTGGATGGCACAAATGATTTGCACTGATCTACTTAGTAAAAGATTTTCACTGAAAAAAAGTCCTATTTTTTTTCCTTTTCTGAGAGGTTTTTACTGTGTTTCGTGCTGTAAAGTCAATTTTGACTCGTAGGAAGCATATAGGAGAGTAAAACTGCGCAGCAGTTTTTCCCACAGTGCAGCTGGTGTCCTCAAATGATTGACCTTTCAGTTTGCAGCTGAGTGTGTAGCCATCGTGTTAGTGAACTTCCTTTCCCACAAAGAATACTGCCAAGAAAATCTTATGGAAGAGTTCTGTTCTTGGAATGCAAACTATGGGCTTAAAATTTGAGATCTATCCAAGGCAAAATTTTAAAACTTTTATAGAAAGTAATTAAAGGTGTAAAAATATTTTTAAAGAGAGAAACACTCCATAGAGTTTACAAGACTGTAAATATTTACAGAAGCTGGCTGACTCATCTTTCTGCTGCCGATCAACAAGTGGATTTGAACCACTGATCTTATGCTTAAGCGTCCAATCTTTAACCTATAGTGCCCTCTCCATTGTGTAACTGATTTTGGCCGTGGTCCCTTGCAGGCGTGAGCAGTCCACTATGTTCATGGAGGGATTAAGGCATCAGGGTTCTTAAGACAGAGGATGATTCAAATCACCTCCTTAAGTTTCCTTGTAAGTTTGCAGCCAATATATAAAAATGATCTAACAAAGTTTGTCTCTGAAACGGAATTCTGAAAATGGTTCCTTTCCATCTGTGCTCTAATTCTTGGGACATGAGGCATCAGATTATGGTTGACTTGATGCACTGGCTTCCACCACCTTGGTAAGGTGGTGACTGTATCGAACATATTGGTTTGGGTCTGGTCATGCCTAAGGCATTAAGTTGGGAAAAGCCTCTGTAATGACACTTGACCCATGGATTTGAGAATGGCCAGTGTCCATCGCTGCAGGAGCCATACTTCTGGTGGTTTGTACATTCTATAACACATTACATGGAATTATGGAACTCAATACATGAGGGAGAGTTCTATGGAGGAAAGGAGTAGATGATGTTAAAGATGATGGAGTGGTATAGAAGTTTGCAAAAAGTTAGACATGTGGTACATCTGTATTCTTCCTGTCTGATGAGCCAGCATTGTGTTGCTCCTTCTAAAATGTTATTTATGCAATCATCTTCTACTTAACTTAGCCTAAAAGAAACTGTGACCCAGAAGTACAGAGTCGTGAAGTGTCACTATCAGTCAGTATGATAAAAGTCTGCCTTCACTTCCCTAAGTCACCTCCAATGGCAGCCTTCCGGTTCAGCTGCAATTACTTACAACAAAGGTCAAATTGCTATAACCACAGACTTCAAATCAAAATACTACCAATGACATCCATTCAGCAGGTTCAAACCATAAATCTTCTATCGGCCTCATAGAGCCAGAGATTATTTCTCAACTTGAATAAAGCATTACTTCACCCAAATTAATCAAACATGAGAGGCATAAAAGTTCTTTTTATTTCCTTTATGCATTTTCCCTTTTTATTTTGTGCTGTTTTGTTGGGGCTCCTGATTTCTATTTTCATCAGTTTGGATATGAAAATATGCTCTGAGTAGGACAATGAAATATGGATTAGATCCTCTTTACCAGATTTACTCTAGAAATAGTGTTTGGAAATTAAAATCAAGAAATAGACAAGTTGAGTTGGTTTTCTGAAGAAACTATATAGATTGAAGCCTACTTATACTTTCCTTCTCTCAGACACTATTCTTGGCTCAATATTTATCACCTTTATAACTATGACTTGATATTCCATATATTTTTATCTCACAACTAAATACTGTCAGTACTTAAAATTGAAGGAGAATAAGACATTTTGGGCTTTGCTATGGCTTCCATGCTATTATATGCATTTATTACATTGGTCAAATATGAATCTCCATCAGCCTTTTTATATTTGACCTTCCAAGTCAATGAATCTCTAGGAATTCAATTCCTTATAGTGAACATATGAAGGGTGTGCTGATTATGTAGATTCACACTTAGTCCATGTAAAAAGAGTATTTAATAACATTGAAGTCATAATAAAGCACCAAAATTATTTTGTTCTCCTTTTATTGAAAGCATTGACATTATTTAGTTGTGAGAAAAGAATATAAATGACTCATTCTATGTACTCCAAATGAGCTATAGTTTAGTTAGGAAAACAGATATCCCTTAAGAAGTTTTAGATAAGAGAATTTTACAACTAAAATCCATTCTAGGTAGGATAAAATGTGAGCAAAATGAAAGAAGAGACAGTGAAGTGCTCTAGAGATGAGAAACAAATAACAACAACAACAACAACAACAACAACAAAAAACAGCCATCATGGCTGAGACAGGCAGACTGCCTGGAGGAAGATCTATACCGCAAACAAATAGCGGGATCTAGAAGCATACCCTTTTAGACCCTATTACCTGTCAAACCTTGGAATTCCAAAGGAAAGAACTATCTGACAGGGAATATCTTGATTCTCAGTAGCAAAAAGTCTAAAGATAAGCTTATGCTGACTTTTTTACTCTTTCCTCTGTCAAACCAGGTGATCCGGCCCGCATTGTCTTGCTCTTATCTCGCCACTTTTGTTTCATCCTGATGTGGTCCTTCATCCAGCTCTATTTTCTCTGTCCAAAAAAATGAAACCAGACGTTCTGGCATATTCTTCTGTTCCTCTCAGTGGAATAAAGAGAGAAAGGTGGGGAATCTCCTTTGACAAGAACACTCGAAGGCAGGTGCGGATTCTTGAAAAAATCATAGTAGGAAAAATAATGAGCTTAGCATGAGGGTCTGCAAATGGGCTTGATGGGGTCATTTTCAACCTTGTCTTCCAGGTTTGGTTCCCAAAAGGTTTGGTTCCCTGCTTATCACTAAGTCTCAGACGCAGCTCATCTCCTAGCGAGCATCCTTTGTTTGCTCTGAAAACCAACTTCCCCTCCAATGCAGAGATAAATCAATTTTTTCCAGCCTGGAAATAATTCTGTGCAAAGGAGCCAAGCCAGGAGGTACATGGTTTTGTGCACCTCGGACCACTGAGGCGCCCTGGGTAGTCAGAGCTGGCATGCTGTAGCTGCGCATATCCTGCCCCACTGTTCAGTCAATCAGATGTCACTTGTTGTCCAAGATATCTGTCCAAACTGATTAGCTCTCACATTTAACATTAAAAGACAAGTGTGTGGTCCAAAGAGATTACATGTCCTTCACAGCAATACTAGCCCATACTTGAGCTGTAGCGACCTCCATTCAGTGACTTTACCTTACTCTAGCACAAGGTATCGGGACAAAGATAGGTTATTAGAATGTTTCTCCTCTAAGTCCAACTACAGACTGACCCAGAACAAACACATAGCCTTGATTGTTCATTTTCTAAATCCTAGGGTACTGTATACCTCAATATCTGACTTCTTCACCATACTGCTTATCTTTATTATACAAAGAAGATGATCAAATATGACTTAAAGTAACATTTTGAACTGGTTAACGAGAATGAATAAAACTGAAGTTCACTTCGGGAAATGTCATGAGTCATGCACAGTGTCCTCATAGACACACTGTCCCCAAACTTATTAACACAATTTTGTAATTTCCCACCATTATATGTCAATGAATTATTTACAGGGGCAAAGTATTTGCATAAAAACATGGTGGGCAACCAGGCCTTTCTCTCTATTCGGAGTCTCAAAACACTGCTGAAACCTGCCTACCACTGGTGACCTTGTTGGTATTTGAAATGCCAGTGATGTCACAACTTCCAGTTTCACCGAAACCTAGAGGCCATAATAAAATAAAAATATGCAACATCTGTGGGAAAATATCCACTACTTATTATGGACCAGCATTATGCTGAGAAATATTTTTGGTGTACTTCATTCATTAATCTTTAAATACATCAATGAGGCAATTACTTTTAATATCTATATTTTACAGTTGAGAAAACTGAAAAACAAAAGGATTCAGAAACTAGATCTAACTTTCCCAGTTAAAAGATCAAGGAAATGAAAAACTAATATACCCAATCGGGTACCCAACAAATACTCTAGAAATCTATGCTATTATACAAAATGGGGTTCTCCAGAAGACAAAATAAAATACTAAAATGAAATGTGCAAACTCTGAGTCAGAAAATGAAAAGGAGGAAAACCAGCTTTGACAATCCTCTGGTTAAACAATAGGAAAAACTCAGAACTTTAATTGAAATATGGAGGCAAAGTGATAAATGATACTGAAAGAATCAAAAGAAGATGGCCAAATACACTTACTGTCCCCCAAAGAATTGATTGGCATTCAGCTCTTTTAGGAAGTGGCATATAATAAATGTGATGCTTGGCTGACTTAATATCAATTATAATTTCTATGAAACTGTAGGGGTCGGGTGCAATCTGTCAATCAGTTCATCACATGATGATGCCTTTTGAAGGGGGCGTGAACTTCTTATAACAGAAAACCTGGAAACTTCTCTCTCTTTCCTTCTGTCCCTTCTATTTCCTGCTTAGTGGGATTCTGTCTGCCTATCTGTGGTCTGTCACAAACAGAGTGCTGTGACTATCCTGAAAGGCTTCCAAAAACATTGGCTCCCAGAGATTCAGCATCCACTGGTCTGTTAACTCCCTGCAACCTACTTCAGCTTTCTGCCTCATCTGCCTGCAGTTACATGGGTCTGAGGAAACCCCCAACCAGCCTTGCCCACTGCTTAAGTGGGCCTGGGCTATGAGGTTTCCTTGATACAGTTATTTCTTGATATAAAATTCCTTCTTATACATATATGGGTGTCACTGGTTTGTTTCTCTAGGCAACCTTACCTAACAACATAAAGAACCAATGATACTGAAGGAAGAAATCCAAATCACACTGAAGGCACTGTGAAACAATGAGACTTGAAAAAATGACAGGTTACTAATTGACATATTTCGACTAACAAATTCAACACTGGTGGTACTCCCTTACCTATGCTAAGACACTTGGAAGAGAGCTGCCTGGTCAACCAGCAACCAGAAGAGAACTATATTTGTGTTCATGACAAAGAAAGGTGACCCAATGGGATGTGGGCATTGCTATAATATCATTAGTCTCACAATCAGGGAAATTTGGTTGAAGATCATCCAAAGCAGTACATTGAAAAGAACCTGCCAGATGATAAAGATAGATTCAGAAGAGGTGGTGGAATTGCTTCTGATTTTAGATGAATCTTGCCAAAGGCAAAAAACATCAGAAAGTTACTTAATTGTGTTTTATTGACTATGAAAAGATGTTCGATTTTGTGGATGATAGAAAAATATGGATAATATTCCAGACACTTGAATATATTCACAAGAAACCTATACATAGCCCAGGAGACAGCTACTCAAGCAGAACAAGGTGAACTGCCTTGTTGAAAATCAGGAACATTGTGCATTATGGCTAAATCATTCACTATGCCTATTCCATCTGTCTAATGAAAAAATAAATCAAGTGTCTGGATTATATGAAGAAAGATGTGGTCAATATGTAAATGGGCATGCAAGTTGAACAGCTGTGGGAAGACAGAGGAGAGACCATTAAAAAGTGTATATAGGTTCGGCAGGTCTATGTGGTCCTTGGCCTCTCAGGCACTTAGTACCTTGACCTCTGTTTCAGAGGTCAGGAAGTCTGCCTGTTCTACTCAAAAGCTTCTCTTTGGCCTTGGTCCTCTGGTCTGTCTCACAGTCTCTGAGTACCACAGTGGTAGGGGCCTCTGATGCTTCCACCACTTCAGGGAGGGGTCTTGTACATGCTCTGCTGTAGCTCTTCTTTCTGGATGGTCCGGATAGTCCTCTATTCCTACTTTGGAGATCAATTTTATGTTCAGTGGAATAAGAAAATGGACCAATCCTCACATTAGAATTGCCATGCCTTTTCTATCTGCTCTTACGCATTCACTCTCTGGAAGTTACCAAGATTATGAATAAGCCAAGCTTATTAAATAATTTCACTTCTTGACATATGCACTATGAATATATCCACATACACTGTAGAACATACAGGGGCAGGAGTTCTGAAAAAGTCTTGTGTGCCAGTCATGTGCTTACGTTAATTTCATGTTTGAGATGTAGGGGTGGAGTCTAGCCCGTTAATCTGGAGATAGCCATTGAGTAGCCAATAAGGCCTCATGTGGGCATGGCTTTTTCCTGAGACTTCTGGGAAATCTCGCGATATTTCCCTCCTGGAGATAAGAGGCTATCTCCCTGGTTGTTGGGAGTCAGTCTCAGAGACAACAAACTATAGACAAGACAAGATGGCAGTGTCCAAGGAGCTGGAGGAGCCGGAGAAGCCACACAGCCTTGCCCCAATGGAGCTGAACCTCTGAACTTGGAGAAACCGCCTGGAGACCCCTGCCAGTGCTCAGTTGCTTCTACCACCACTGGTTGATGGACCCTGAGCCCTGGAAGCGAGGAGCTATGAGGGAACTTTTGCCACAACGGGACTCTTCACCCACTGGCCTATGACGTCGTGAGTTGGAGGGAGACATTATGGACTGGTATCTTTCATATGAGCTAATAACGGACTTATGACTTTGAACTGGACTGGGTTGGGATGCTTTCTCTATGTCCCATTCCTCTTGTATATTAACCATACCCTTATATCTATATGCGAGTCTATGTATTTGCTTCTCTAGTTCACCCTGACTAACACATCTTGGCTCTAACTAAATATTTTTTGGGGGGCATCACTGCCCTCTGGTGGTCATGGGAACTACCCAGTGCTGCTCCTGAGAGCTGCCGCTGGATTTGAACCGCCAAGCCCGTGGGCCGCAGTCCCGCACTCAACCACTTACACCACCGGGGCTCAGCCCCCTCGAGCTAAATATTTTGAGACACTGAGTCACTGCCTTGAGAACTTGGGGACATATTTTCAGGGAATGGCTGTAGGACTTGCCAGCATTGAAGCCACTGAACTCATGCCCTCCATTCTTCTTTGATAAGCAGCAAGTGGAGCTTTCAAATCTGGCGAGCAACCATCTGCGATTCAGAAAAGGGTGATATAACACCCTCTTTAAAAGACTCAAGGAAAAAATCAGCTCAGAGGATCAATAGGTCAAGAGAACCACAACGTCCATTATTCTATACTGCAACCACTGTGAGATGATTAAGAAAAAAATTTACTTGTGTGTTATTAGTGTCATAGATATATCATGTTGGAGAAATGAAGTAAATGAGTTGAAATGGAAAATGTCTTTCTTTTCCCCAAAAATACTCATTCTGCATATGACTAAAGTGACCAGATTTTAAGCAGGACACCATTGACTGGGGGGTAGGGTGGGGAGTTCCATAGAACTCAAAAATAGCATTGTAATATATTTATTTTAATTTTAAAACATGGGATGTTGTTAAATTGTTAAAAAGCAGAACATCTGGTCACCTTACCCATGACATACACTATTCCTGTTAGGTAACATCCTGTACAGCTTCTAGGTCATAGAGACCCTATATTCAATAGAAGAGAACATTACTTGGTCTTAAGCCATCCTTATAATTGTACAATGAATATTTTAATGAATATATAAAAAAGCCAACTTGCCATTTTCATGAAAGTACCTGAATGAGTGTACCAGTGGAAATAAGAGCAGCACAAATATGAGTAGAGACATTTCTTGATTCACTTATGACCTTGACTTGACAGCTAGAAGACATGCATTTAAAATAAATTGAGAGCACAAGATTAAAAATGATTTTCCATTTCAGTAAGTAGCTGTACCCATATGTGTTCAATCCTTTGCCAAGTTGGTATTTAATTATTAAATATAATCTTCATTGTTCTTTAAGTTTTGTGGCTCTAAACCAAGGTATTAATTCAACATTCTTTTGTGCTAGTTGCCAAAACCATTATTAAGGAAATAATTTTAACAGGAAGAATAAATGCTATCCACATGTTTTTGAGTCTCTATTCTGTTGAGACCAGGTATCTTAGGACAAGGTAATTGTCAATTACTCTCATTTTTGTATTCCCAGAGTTGAATGCTAAAATAAAAATGTCACCAATTATCATTTTGCTGCTACCCTTCATAATGAGTACATGTTAAGTTAATACTCATACAGGTGTTCATCATTTAAGGGACTCCTGAGGAGTCTGCTCACTGTCATCAGTGCCATTCCTGAGACAGTCATCATCTATGCATTCGACAATGACATGATTCCTCTAGCATCTAGATCATTAATGGGAAAATAAAAATAAAGATTAGCTAAATTAAGGCTGTTATTTTGCAAACTATACTTTTAAAAACTAGATTGTGATCAATAGACACTTTTGGAGCTATAGCAAGATTAAAAGGAAAATGAATAGTAGAGTTAAGGTTATTTAGATTTATAAGAATAGGTTGAAATATTTTCAGCATCTACCAACTTGATAAAAATTAAAATTTACTGAGGAGTTACAGATGGGACACATATAAAGGTTTTCAAAAGGTCAAGGAAAAGACATATTATGAGAAAACTATGTATGTATCTCAAAAAATCGTTTCTCCAAAATAAACTTGTCAGAATTAGTTGTAACTTGTCTGAAAAGCATCTAGTAGGAGGCACTAAGAAATATAAGACATCAATTTGCAAGGAGTCCCTATAAGTTCAATCGGAGTTTTACTGAAATTAGAACACAAACATTAAGTTTATGGTGAAGCCTGAGTGGAGAAGCAGGGAAATGAAAAGTTTGTGGGAACAATGCCTAAAAGAAATCAGCACTTTACAAATGGATTGCATATGCTTATGTACTCTCTGTGAGTTAGAATTGACGGGGTGGAAGTGAGTTTGGGTTTTTGGGAAGCAAATATGTAATATTTCCTGCATCTCTTTCAGCCATTGCAGATAAAAGAACCAAAGGAACTCTCTTGGAAATGATATTTCTGCTTCCCATGTCCCTTCCTTCTCTGTCTTTTATGCTTTCTTGAGTCTTGAGGCTTTCGCAGCAAACTCTACTCCTGGCACCAAATACTGAATTGGTGCACGGTCATGTCTGACTCCATTTGTCCTCACTTGGAAAAAGGAAGGTACATTTCACTTGCCCAAAGATAGTTCCTATAGAGCAGAAACAACATATACCTTCACCCTGCTTTCTTCTTTAACGTATTCTGACACTACTGCCTCTCCAACTGCACTCTACCTCTCTGCTGGGTTCAATAACTCATTATGATCGCTCCATAAAACTCAGAGTTAATTAGGGAATGTGATAAATTCTAAGAAAACATTAAGAGTATAGTTCTCTCATTCATACGAGGGGTATTCTATAAAAATCATATACTTCTCAAAACTATGCATTTCACTTTTTCAAAAAAACAACTTATCACCACCACCATACTCCCCATTGCACTTAATAAATTTGTCAAATCTGCAATTCTACTATTGGAAGTAGTTTTCAAACTCATCTGTTTGGGTGGCTGACAGGCTCCCTTGTTTCTTCCTTCACTTCTTCAAATCTATGCTATCAAATTGCTGCCCTTTCAAGTCCTCTTCATTCACATACACAAAAAGAAGTTGCAAAGGGTGAGGTAATGTGAGTGTGCTAGGCAGGGTTCTCTCGGAAAACAAAGCCAGGACACTTATTTTTAATATATATAATCATATATATGTATGTATGTGTGTATATATATACAGTACAAAGGACTACAACAGCTAATTAGTGCACACAGCAGTACAGAGGGCTCAGCTCAACTTCCTTCATGGAGCAGTTAATATGCTGGAATTCCTTCAACTCATGAGGGCTGTTAGGTCCAAGTTCAAAGAAGCAGACAGTTGAGTCTTCCCTCAGGCAATGCAGGCAGAGTCTGTCCATAAGCCGCAAACAGCAGGGTGAGTCACCAACAGTCAGCAGCTCAGGAGCTTAAGGAAGTAGACTTGGATGGGATATAGAACTCAAGCAATCCAAGACAACAGGAAACCCCAGCCTCAAATTCAAGTGACGTATACACCAGACATGTAGCAAACCATGACTCAAAGGAACCTCAAGATCCATGAGTTGGCTGTCCCACAAGTAGTGTAGCTCACAAGTTGAGGCAGAAAACTAGCTAAAACATCCACACATTGATGTGATCACCAGAGAGCAAGAGAGAGGGTCAGGCCTTGCCAAGCCATTTATCTCTTTGAACTCCAATCAAACTGTGACCTTATTAATCCCACATGTTCCTATTGGCTAGGTTGACAAAATAAACCTACCTATCACCCCAAGTAAGGTCGATGAGGCAAGAGAGGCATGCTGGGTTTGGGTCCAAAACTGGCACACTTAATCATACATAAAAGCTTTTTTAGCTTAACACTGTTGTACAATTTTTTCAGAGCCTCTAATCAGGGATGTTCACACTTTTTGAGCATGCGAGCTACTTATAAAATGATCTACCAGTTAAAAATGCAAAACATATATTTATTTTTAAATGTCCAATATATGTTTATGTACCTTGAATAACCATATGAGTCCATATCGCAAAAGACAACACAACGAACTATGTCCAGTGAACTTTGTCATGAGCTGAGTTAACTCTGATGACTTATTCTGAATGAGCCAGGGATGCATAGTCAGAAAGTAGCTGCTGACAGCCAGTCTCAAGCACACTTCCAAATAATCATCAGTCAGGGTGATAGTACTTGGACTTAAGAATTTTTATGTGAGAAAAGGCTGACTCACATGAGTAAGGAGAGTTGAATAAGGAGGTCAAGAAGGTAGTACATGTTCTCATGTTTGGGTACTTTCCCTATGCAAGTAAGTTCCAGAACTATTCATGCACTCTGGACTTTAGCTGTTTGTTTGTAATGTCAACAATCTCATCTTCCAGTCCAGAAGAGTTCAGGTGAAACACTCTTGCAATTTTTGATGTAAGGGAATCAATCTCAGCATCTTCCTGAATAGGACAGTGCGTGACTTAGCATGTCAGTTTTGCTGCACTCGGCACAGTTGTTCATGCATGTGCTTGACACCTAAGATTGCATCTTATTGGCTGTGCTGTTTATCAGTTGATTAATGGCTTTGATGATAGAATGACGTCTATTTTGTTTAATGCCATGCAATCTACCCTATACTTGTGATTGACTAGTGCAGTGGTCGGCAAACTGCAGTTCGCTAACTATATGCGGCTCTTTCAGTGTGAGTGTGGGGCTCTGAAGTGACATTGAAAACATTTTAAGGTTATTATTTCTGAACATGGTGATTTAATTTGTTTGGAAAAACATATTTAAGGCTCTTAAGTGATATTAAAGCTGTTAGAAGGGAAAGGATTGGCTCTTCAGTCTCAATTTTGCCAACATCTGAACAAATAGATCATGATCGATGTATTAAGCACCCCTGCTCTAAATAGAAAGGTTGGTTAACCATCTGACCAGAAGGAACAAACTCCAAATACACTCTTCCCTTCACATTATAAAACAAAACAAAACAAAATCTTTAATTCGAGCTTTTTGAGGGTAAGGAGAAGATGATGTATTCCATTGGCTTGATTGATGTCTTCCTTCGAGTCATAAAAATAGCACCATGCCTCCTTACCAGTAATGATCTTGGAAAAAAATCTGGAGCTGTTCGGAGCTGTTCATTCAAAGCATGACATGTTTTCACTGGCTTTTTCCTGGTCATTCAAGACCAGAGGCACAAATTTCTTAGCTACCCTTCTCATCGCCAAATCTTCCATTGATATTCACTGAAGCAAATTCAAAGACAGTCCAGATAACTTCCTCAATGGTCCAATGTGTTTTTTGAGCACAAGTGCATGAACTTTGCTGGCATTTTTGTCCACTAGGGAAGTTAAAAGACATCCAGAATGAGGTCTGTCATCAATCAATATTTCACCTTTTTTGAAAACAGAAAACTACTTGTACAATTGAGTTTTTCCCAGAGTGCTGTCCTTGTAAACTGTGTTTTATATCACAACAGTTTCTATGACATTTTTCCCTGAGCAGGAAACAAAATTTTATAGCTGCTTGCAGTTGTCTTAAATAGACCATCACAGAAAAAGAGGTTCAAGTGAAACTGCTTTCATGAAGTAATTCTCTGAGGCCAGAGAAATCCTTCCCAGGCGAAGCCACTTGATGCACTAATGCAGGGATTAGTTTGGTGCTCGGCTAGCAGGAAAAATGGGAACTACAATAGCTCAAGCCAGCAAAGCTTTTTTGCCATCTTTTTGTTTGTTTTTTGGGCAGAGCAGGTATGCCCTTTCATAGCCCTTGTTTTATCCCTTGCTTGAATGAGTGTTACAACGTTCCTTTAGTCCTGATAAATATCCTTACAGTCCACGTTGCTAGCCAGTCTTCTGGATGAAAACACTCTGCTGTACGTCTTACACCTTCCTTGGGTTGGGTAACCTTCTGTTACATCTCATGATCTCGGGTACCTCTTCTGTCTGTTCTACATTACAAGCAACAAAGCCCACATGGAAGAAGCATACCAGCCTGTGTGACCACAAGGTATCAAGAGGATCAGGAATCAAGCGTCAAAGAACTAAAAATTATATTATTATAAATGAAGGGGAGTACAGGTTAGGGACCCAAAGTTCATCTGGAGGTAATGGACTTCGCATTACAGAGGGGTCAAAGAAAGGAGATAAACCAGTCAGGGTGTTATGCAACAATCATGAAGCGTACAACTCTCCGATAGTTCTTCAACGCTTCCTCCTCTCCACTATCATGATCCCAATTCTACCTTACAAATCTGACTAGAACACAGGTTGTACACTGTTACAGACAAGATCTGGAAACATAGGGAATCCAGGACAGATGAACTTTTCAAAACCAGTGGTGAGAGTGGCGATACCGGGAGGGTAGAGGGAAAGTGGGGAATCTGATTGTAAGGATCTACATATAACCTTTTTCCTGGGGTATGGGCAATGGGGAAGTGGATGAAAGAAGACATCGGACAGTGTAAGATATGACAAAGTAATAATAATTTATAAATTATCAACAGTTTATGAGGGGAGAGGAAGGGGAAAAATGAGAAGCTGATGCCAAGGGCTTAAATGGCAAGTAAGTGTTATGAGAACGATGAGGTCAAAGGATGTATAAGTGTGCTTGACACACAGTGCACTTATGAATGGATTGTGATAAGAGTTGTATGAACCTCCAATAAAAGGATTTTTTAAAAGAATCAATTTTGTACCTGCTTTGTTGGTGACTCAAGACATCCCAATTATTTCTGTTCACACAATTCTGACTTAAAAAATGAAGTTGAGCAAATTTTATAGTGTACTCAGTGGATGCCCAAAAAATTACACTCAGATTAGCCGTACACAAGAGTAGAGCTTTCAGTGGCAATTTTATCCTAGTTAAATTAAGATCCGAAAGTGTTTATTGAAGAAAATATAAAGGTACATGGCGTTACCACCATGAAAACAAATCACAATCAAAGCCCTATCTCTCAAAGCACAATCTGAAGACAAAGCACAGTCAAAGCCCT
>PVJH01041081.1:0-15214 GCA_004026705.1 Nesogale talazaci
TCCACCCACACCCAGGGGTCAGACGCCCACCACACACCTCTTGTCATTTCCTGCTCCATTACCACGGGCTCTGAAAACAGTCACCCAGACAACATGTGTGTGAGAAGGGTGTTGATGTTGGGGCTATAGCTTGTGAGGCTCCGTGGCAGGGTTCTCAGCCTCCCCGCAAGGAGGCAGGGCCCCTCCGTGCCGTCTCTCCTCTATCTTGGAGACTGGAGCATGGCTGTGAGGCACGGGAGCAGTTCTCAGGGGGCTTGACTTCTCACTGCCAGGCCATGAAAACTCTGATGAGACTCTGGGATCTGGGCTGCGTCTCTGCCCACTGTGTCTGGAACAGCCATAAGCTGCAGACTGTGTGAGTCTGGGTTGACAAAAGAGACGAATTCATAGACACTCAGGTATATAAGAAAGAACTTTATATCAAAGGGCAATTGTACATTAAGAAAACATCCCAGCCCAGTCCGAATCAAGTCCATAAGTCCGCTCTTAGCCCATATGTCCAATACCAATCCATAAAGTCCTCTTCAGACTCCAGCAACACATGCATCGACACTGAATGCAGGAAGATGGCAGGCCAGTGGATGGAAAGTCTTGTGGGTCCAGTGGCGGTGGAAGCGTCTCGGCATGGGCTCCCTCAGTCCCAGGGCTCGGCGCTCCATGTGGCTTGTCAAGAGCAATGTCTCCCAGGGAGCGTGTGTGTGTCCTGCCTCCAGTGCGCTCCTGGTCCCCTTTAGGCCTGCAGTTGAGGTCATCAAGCTGTGTCCCACGGGCTGCCCTCCACCCCTGCACTTTTCATCCTCTCCAATTAACAACAGATGACGTAACTGCCGCACAGCCCCTGGAGAGGAGCTGACAGCAGCTCTGTCTACTTGAACTTTTGTCCATGCGTGTGGGCTTTGGGGAAAGACTCACCTGTATTAGCAGGAGTCCAGCCAGAGACTCATGGAGAGTTTGCTGATGGGCAAGTCACACAGGTGTGGGGGGAGTTAGGGACCCACCAAAGGGTGGGGGGTGGGGAGCGGGCAGGCACACAGGAGGCAGGAGCCCTGGCCTTTTACTGGCCCTGGGCTCAGAGACATGGAGAGGGAGTCTGGGAAGCAAAGTCCACCAAAAAGCCAGGCCTCCAGGAAGTCCACAGGCCCCCAGAGGCAGTGGGAAGGGGGAGCTAGGATGCCAACCCCTCCTCCCCACTGCCTCCCCCCCCCCCGCACCCCCAGTCCTGGCTGAACCTGAATCCAGGGAGCAGGTTCAGCTGCAGAGCCGTGCATTCAGGGAACCCAGCTGGGGAGCAGAAGGGTGTGTCTAGGTAGGGCTCAGTGGTTCCCATCCAGACTTCACCACTGCCTCTGCTGTGCTGCGAGGGCCTCAGAGTGCCCTTGCCCAGTAAGGGCTTGGCTTCCCTGGCCGGAATGCATCCTCCCCAAGCACCCTGTGGCAGCTGGATCATTTTATGTCAGTTGTTCACTCCTGGCTAGGGGTGGCGTCACACCTGTCAAGTGACAGCTTGAGGACAGGTCCTTGGGGTGTGGCCTTGGGGGCTCTGGGAAAGGCCCCTCTTGCTGTCTCTCTGCCTTCCTTTTCCCTGAACTTCCCTGGGGCTCTGTGTCTGCTGCTCCGGGCAGCCCCATGCGGCTGCCTGACCCTGAGAGGCCCCACCTGGCCAGGCTTCCACCTTTTTTCACCTTTCTGCATCATCAGCCTGCAGCTCCAGCTCACCTGGGACCAGTGGGCTGTGGTGGGACAGGGCTGGAGCACCTTCCTGATGTCCACTTGCTTCTGGACTTCAAGCTCTTTCTTGCACACAGACAATGTCACAAATTTGTTCCTCTCTATACTTCAGACCAGCACACACCCTGAGGGCCTCTGGGTGCTGGCCCTCCCCCTGTGTCCATCCCCTACCCAGCTCTGGAGTGGGGGCGGTGGGTAGCATGAGTGTCCTCTTTCTTTAGCCCACAGCCCAAAGGCCACACATCTGTACATCTGCCTGACCACACACCACAGCTCTGGACACACAGGAAACCCAGGTCATGAACAGAGAGCAGCAAGGGACAGACAGGGGGAGGGCCAGCAGCACAGAGGCTTCCACTGAGCCTCATGGAGGCCACATCTCTGCTGGCCGGGGCAGCAAACAAGACTGCAGGTCCAAGGACGAGGTGGCCCCGCTGTGGGAACTGACTGGACATCCAGACACTGAGTCAGCACTGGCCGCCCAGTGTGCCCCAAGCTGGATCAGCAGAGCTTGTGGGGCAGGACCCCTCAGGCCTCCCACTCAGACAAGGGGCCATTTCATTCCTACCCCCAATCTCCACTGCAGGAGAGGCAGTGGGTGTGGGGTGGGTCCAGCTGGGCTCCAGCTGCGTCCTTTTCTGCAGGTCTGGCTGGTCTTCGAGGAATGGCCTCCCAGCCCTTTGCTGGGCTGGCATTCATGGAGTCCAGGCGGGAGGGGGGTGTGGGGGGTGCTGACAGGTGAGCATGAGGCTTGCTCTGCAAGGACAGCAGCACCTGAGAGCCTGTCCCCAGAGACACTGAGGCTGGCCTCAAAAACCCCGGCACCTCACTGGCAGTGAGTCCAGGTGCTCCCAGAGATAAGAGTCCAGGCGGCACCCCAGCCCTCCTCATCACCCTGTTTTATACCGGACCCTCCCCACCACCTGGAGCTGGTACCCAACCCCAGCCTTGCCCGCAGGGGCCTCCTTACACACTCACAGATGTGATGAGGCCGGTGAGTGTGCAGCACGCACACACACAGTACACTGATACACATCAGTACACTCACACAGTACACTCATACACACAATACATTCAGATATACACACACAGCACACTCACATACACAGTACACTCACATTCACAGTTCACACACAGTACACTGATGCACACACGGTACACTCAGATACACACAGTATACTCATACACACTCACACAATACACTCAGATATACACTCACACAGTACACGCACATACACAGTACACTCACATTCACAGTACACACAATACACACATACACACAGTACGCTTATATACACACATACACAGTGCATTCAGCTACACAGTACACTCACATTCACAGTACACTCACATGCACACTCACACTCACAGTACACACACAATACTCATACACACAGTACACTCACATACACAGTACACACTCAAATTACACACACAGTACACCCACACACAGTACACTCATATACACACATCCACACAATATACTCAGATACACACACATTCACAGTACACTCAGATACACCCAGTACACTGATACACATACACACCCAGGGAGAAGAAGAGGGAAAAAGGGCCCCTGCCTCAAGTTGCTGCAGACACCAGTGTGTGTGTGTGTGTGTGTGTGTGTGTGTGTGTGTGTGTGTGTGTGCAGGAGGGCGGGGGGTGGGGGGCCTGGGAGCAAGCCCCTCCCCTCCTTTCCTGTCTGAGCCTCAGTGTTCCCCTCCCCCCTCCTCCCCCCTTCCCCCCCAGGACGGAGCTGGGCCCCAGAGCACTGTATGCATCTTCTGTCTCAAGCGCCCAGCGGGGCCTCAGGGACTGCAGACCGGCTCTGTGCTCCGCTCCCCTGTTGCCATGGCAGCGGTCTTCCGGTGCCTATTGGAGTCTGGAACTTGGTGGCACTAGGAGACGGAGAGTTGTCATGGCAACTGGGCGGGGCCTCCAGTGGGGGTGGTCCCAGTGGACTTGGACCTCTTCTGGCCTCCTCCGCCGCTGGCTGCAGGCAGAGACCCGGATGGGGCTGCTGGGAGGCGGGGAGGGGGGATGGGGGCCCGCACCCGGCTGGACACAGGCCTTCCACAGGCCCCGGGACAGAGGGTGGGGCAGGGCCCGATCGTCTCTGGAGCAGAACTGGGCGCTGGGTGAGGAAGTAGGGGAGCATCATGGCAGCGTCATCCAGGAGCCGGGGGTCTTTCCTTTTGGGGTGTTCCGACTCTGTGACGTGTCTGAACCACCAATGAAGGTGTCAGAACCACCGATGAAGGGCCAGGGGGTACTGGGCCATCTCTGAGGTATTGGGGCAAGTGTGACGGATGAGGGGTGCCAGGGCCTCAGAGGGGGCACCTCCACTGTGTCCTGAAATGACTGAGCTCTGGCCCAGGTCCCTGCCCCTCCCAAACCTACACTCTCCTCAGTCCCTGCCCGCTGGGCCTGCACCCCTCCTCCCAGGCCCTCAACTCAGGGCTCAGGGTGGCGGCCCAGGTTGGAGAGTGGTCCCACATGGATGCAGAGTGGAGCCAGAGCCCGGTGGGCACCTGCCCAGGGACACAGGTTCTGTGGCAGCCCCGTGGCTCCCACAGCCTGGTTATAAACCCCTCATAAGGGCTTACGAGGGTTTACTGCACGGGGCATTCCATTTGTGCCATGCCCTTATTCCTCCCCTGGCCCCTCTGCTGGTCCGCTCAGCGCTGCCTCGGAGGAAAGGCCTGGCAGCCGACTCCCCCGAAGCCCGCTATGGGAGCCCAGGCCCCGTGTGACACTGCTGGTGGCCGTGGCTCCCTCAGCAGCAGCCGAGTCCCAGTGACATTTGGAGCAGTGAGAGTAGAAAGTCGCCCCACTTGCCCTTTTAGGTAGTTCCAGGACAAGCATCTGCCCCCCAGCAAATTCAGGAGGTTCGAACCCACGCCCACACAGCCCACCGTCTGCCCTCGGGCGGTCCTGGCGCACAGCAACTCCAGGTTTGTAACTGCAGACTCCTCGCCTCACCTTTCTCCCAGGGAGCTGCGAGTGGGTTGCAACGGTGTGGCTCTCGCTGACCTGGTGGTTCAAGGTTCAATGCTTACCCCATAGAGTGGGCTCCTTATATTGGGGGTGGATGGGTTGGGCAGAGACAGCCATTGACTTGATCCTAATCCACGGCGACCCTGTAGACAGGGCGGAACGCTCTGTGGGGTTTTGAGACTCCAGTTCTTGATGGGAGTGGAAAGCCTCATCTTTCTCCCTCAGAGAGTCTGGTGGTTTCAAACCGCTGACCTTGTGGTGAGCAGCCCAATGCACAGCCACTACCCCACCTGGCCTCCTCCTCATGTAGAAGCTTATATCGAACAGTGACTACCCAGGGGACAAGTGATCAGAAATTGATGGTGAGGAGGGTGTAGGAGGCCTGCTAGGGCTTGATCATGGGCAAGGTAACCCTGACAAATTACTGAAACCCAAATGAAGGCTGAGCATGATAGTGGGACAAGAGGAAAGTAAAAGGAAATAGAGGAAAGAACTAGGAGGCAAAGGGCATTTATAGTGGTCTAAATATAGGCATGTACATATGTAAATATATATGGTGGGGAAATCTATCTGCATATATTTATAGGTTTAGTATTAAGGTAGCAGATGAACATTGGGTCACCACTCAAGTACTCCCTCAATGCAAAACACTTTGTTCTATTAAATTGGCATTCCATGATGCACACCTACCCAACGTGATCACTGAAGACAAATGGGGGCACAAACAAATGTAGTGAAGAAAGCTGATAGTGCCTGGCTATCAAAAGATATAGCATCTGGGGTTTTACAGGCTTGAAGATAAACAAGAGCCATCTAGCTCAAAAGTAACAAAGCCCACATGGAAGAAGCACACCAGCCTGTGTGACCATGAGGTGTTGATAGGATGTTTTCAAGCATCAAAGAACAAAAATTCTATCATTGTGAATGAGGTTAAGTGTGGAGTGGAGACCCAAAGCCTGTCTGTAGGTAACTGGACATCCTCTTAGAGAAGGATCTCGGGGAGGAGATAAGCCAGTCAGGGTGCAGTGTATCATCGATGAAACAATGACTTTCCTCAAGCATTCTTTTTTTTTTTTTTTTTTTAGTTTTTTAGGCATCACTGCCCTCGGGTGGTGGGAGTAGGAGGCCCAGCCTTTGCTCCTGTGAGCTGGAATTGAACCTCCATCCCAGTGGGCCGCAGTCCCGCACACAACCACTACACTACCGGGGCTCAGCCCTCCTCTAGCATTCTTAAATGCTTCCTCTCCCCACCACCCTCCACTATCATTATCCTAATTCTACCTTACAAAGTCGGCTAGACTAGAGGATGTACACTGGAACAGATAGGAACTGGAAACATGGGGAATCCAGGATAGATCCCCTCCGGCCCAATAATGAGAGTAGCAATATCAGGAGGGTAAGAGAAAGGTGCAGGGAGAAAGGGGGAACTGATTACAAGAATCGACATATAACCCTCTCCCTGGGGGATGGACAACAGAAAAGTGGGTGAAAGGAGACATCGGCTAGTGTAAGACATGAGAAAATAATAACAAATTATGAAGGGTTTGTGAGAGAAGGAGGTTGGGGGAGGAAGGGGGGAAATGAGGAGCTAATACCAAGGACTTAAGTAGAAAGAAAATGTTTTGAAAATGATGATGGCGGGCTGAGCCCCGGTGGCGTAGTGGTTGTGCGCAGGACTGTGGCCCACTGGGATGGAGATTCAATTCCAGCTCCACAGGGGCAAAGGATGGGCCTCTTACTCCCAACACCAGGGCAGTGATGCCCTAAAAAAAAAAAAAGAAAATGATGATGGCAGCAAATGTACAAATGTGCTTGACACAATGGATGGATGTACGGATTATGATGAGTTGTATGAGTCCCCAATAAAATGATTTTTTTAAAAAAAGCACTTGAATACCTGTGCAACTACATCTAGTATCTTACCTGTGTCAAATTCCACAGATAACAGGAGAAAATAAGAACAGTGACTATACTTTAAAGAGAGAGAGAGAAGGGTCATACATAACCTGACCCCACCCCACAGATTCCTCACCTGTCTGACCCACTCCCTCTGAGTGACCAGAGAAGGAGAAAATTGATGTGAAACTGACTTACGTGCTTTGTGACACAGTTAGTTTCAAACCAAGGAGGAGACGTGGGGGGTCTCCCAGCAGTAGCCCCCAGCCTCCGCCGCCTGGTAGGTGGGGGGCTCTCGGGGATTCAGTTCTGGACACACCGGCTGGACCGCTCGCTGCACACCCTCAGGGCCCCGACAGTGACTTGGAAAGTGTCCTGGGGTTGATTTTCCCACCGGGTCTTTTTGACACTCATTCTTATCACCAATTCACAGAAACTCTCCTGCAGAGAACTGGGCTTCCCTCGCCGGGCCCGCCTTCATCACATCCAATATACCCTCCCTGCCTTCCCGAGCATCAACTTTGCCACCTTCAGCAAGAGACCGATGCACAGGGCACCTCTTTTGCCACGGTCCCACGAGCATGCCAACAGCGCACGCTTGGTGTCTGTCCTTGCCTGTTGGGCAATAGTGACCCACCTCGCTGAGTGCCCCCAGTTGGGGACCACTCCCATCTGCCCCACTAACTCAGACGTCATGATGTGGCAGACGGCCAGGCCCGGCTCCCTGAGACCTCAGGGGGGCAGCAGTCCTGTGTGCTTCCAGGTCCCCTGGGTGTGCTCCCGAGCCCTCTTTCCCTGTGCTCCGCAGCTGCCCCATGGGCTGGGTCAGTAGGAGAGCCACCAAGAGTCCGGGAAGAGGGAGCTGTGGTCCAGCCACTTGGACACTTGGAAAGTGTCCTTGCCACCTCTGGAGACGCTCCACTGGCCTCATCCCTCCACCAAGGTCAGACCTTGTCCTGCGGTTGCTCTGTCTCCTGCAGCTTCCGCCTGGGAGCTGAGGGCAGTGGGGAACAGTACCGCCTGAGAGAGCGGCTAGGACCCCCCACGGGAAGACCCCCCACGGGAAGACCCCCCACAGCTTATTCCCTGGATGTTAGACACCCCGGAGTAGCCATGAGAGAGCACCTGAAGGTGAAACACAGGAGCAAAGTCCTTGCTGCTCAGAGGAAGCGACTGGCCAGCTGCAAAGAGGCAGGGAGGAGGAGAGGAGGCAGGGAGGAGGAGAGGAGGCAGGGAGGAGGAGAGGAGGAGGGGCTCTAGGAGGGGGTTGGAAGAGGGAGGCTAAGAAAGGGGGTGTTTGTCCAGGTAGCTTGGAGAAACAAGTCCAGTGACAGTCAGCTGTGCAGAAAAAAGGGCTTCATACCAAGGAGAAATTACATATCAAGAAGCATCCTGCCCAAGCCAGCTCAAGTCCCTGCATCCTATGCTGGTCCCTGTTCAGACGCATGTGGCTGCAGGCCAGTGCTGCAGCATGGGGAGCCGAAAGCTGAGGGAACATAGGCTCAGGCTGGGGGGTGCAGAGTCCTGTGGATCCAAGGTGGGGGAAACCCGACTGGATGCTGGCATGGCCCATACGGGGTCACCCCCCAAGGTCGGCAGAGTCCCAGCAAGCAGGAAGGTGAAGGGGTGGAGAGGAAAATGGTGGCTGCGACCTGATTGACAGTTTGAACTCTGCCCCTAGCCAGGGATGTCCAGTCATCTGACTTCCACAGGAGAGACAAGATGAACACACAAAAGTGGGCCTTTGGCAAAACACTAAGGGCGTACAGCAGAGCAGCAGGGGGAGCAGAGTGTGGAGCTCCCGAGGGAGTGTCAAGGATATACTTTGGGGCCAGGGTGTGGCACCCCATCAGACTCAACTGGGGGATACTCCTGAAGGTCAATGAACAGACCTTGAACTATTTACAGGTTTATATGTTTTTCTTTTGTTATTATTATTTATTTATATATATATTTTGGATATTTTGTTGTTGTTAATGTTGTCATCATTTTCTTTTCTTTTATTGGTTCATCTTGCAGTGTCTTTTTTGGTACATATAATTACCTCTGCAAGTCTATCTAGATAAGATAGCCTGGATGAATAGTCTGGAGGAGAAAATAATGGGACTGATG
The DNA here is from genome assembly GCA_004026705.1 of Nesogale talazaci. NCBI lineage: Eukaryota > Metazoa > Chordata > Mammalia > Afrosoricida > Tenrecidae > Nesogale > Nesogale talazaci. Next base: position 8,734 of record PVJH01041081.1, read on the forward strand.
TTCCAGGGGGACATGGGAAATGGGGAGGTGGGGTAAAGGAGATGTTGACTAACCCAGGGATAAGGGAACAACAAATGATCCAAAATCAGTATGTGAGAGGTCTGGTAGGGATTGATCAAGAGTCAGCAGAATTACAGAGAAATTACAGAGAAATTACTGAAACCCAAATGAAGGCTGAGCATGATCGTGGGACAAGAGGAAAGTAAAAGGAAATAGAGGAAGGAACTGGGAGGCAAAGGGGATTTATAGAAGTCTAAATACAGTTATGTTCATAGGTAAATATATTTATATATGATGATGGGGAAATAGATCTACGTGCATATACTTATAGGGTTAGTATTAAGGGAGCAGATGGACATTGGATCGCCACTCAAGTACTTCCTTAGTACAAGAACACTCTGTCCTATTAAATTGACATTCCATGATACTCACCTGCCTGACACGATCACTGAAGACAAAGGTGTGCATAAGCAAAAGTGGTGAAGGGAGCTGATGGTGCCGGGCTATCAAAAGATATAGCATCTGGGGTCTTAAAGGCTTGAAGGTAAACAAATGACCATCTAGCTCAGAAGCAACAAAGCCCACATGGGAGAAGCACACCAGCCTGTGTGACCATGAGGTGTCAAAGGGATCAGGTATTAGGCATCAAAGAACTAAAAATTATATCATTATCAATGAGAGGTAGTACAGATTGGGGACTCAAAACCCATCTGTAGGTGAAGTGACATCCTCTTACAGAAGTGTTGTAGGGAGGAGATGAGCCAAGTCAGGGTACAGTGCAGCAGCAATGAAATATGCAACTTTCTTCTAGTTTTAAAATGTTTCCACTCTCCCCCCGCCCCACTATCACGATCCCAATTCTACCTTACAAATCCAGCTAGACTAGAGGATGTACAGTGGTACAGATAGGAACCGGAAACATGGGGAATCCAGGACAGATGATTCCTTCAGGACCAGTGGTGAGAGTTGTGATACTGGGAGGGTGAAGGAAAGGTGGAGTAGAAAGGGGGAACTTATTATAAGGATCTACATATAGCCCCCTCCCCGGGGCATGCACAATAGGGAAGTGGATGAAGGGAGATATCAGACAGTGTATGATATGACAAAATTACCAAGAGTTCATTCGTGAGGGGGGGGGGCAGGGAAGGAGGGGAAATATGAGCACCTAATACCAAGTGGGAGTATTTTGGGAGGTTGGGGGATGCTGAGGATGCTGAGATGCTGAGGATGCTGAGGATGCTGAGATACTGAGGATGCTGAGATACTGAGGGTGCTGAGATGCTGAGGATGCTGAGATGCTGAGGATGCTGAGGATGCTGAGATACTGAGGATGCTGAGATACTGAGGGTGCTGAGGTGCTGAGGATGCTGAGATACTGAGGATGCTGAGGATGCTGAGATACTGAGGATGCTGAGGATGCTGAGATACTGAGGATGCTGAGATGCTGAGGGTGCTGAGATGCTGAGGGTGCTGAGATGCTGAGGGTGCTGAGATATTGAGGATGCTGTGGATACTAAGGAGGTTGGGGAAAAAGAGACCTGACCCCGGATTTGGGAGTGTGAGGTCACTTCAAGGCTTTGTCAAGGTTCCCCAATCTGGGAAGTGGGTGGGGGTGGGGGCAGGCTGGAGGCGGTGCGGATAGGGCTGCAGCAACTGGTGCTGTTTTGGGGAGCCAGACTTTACTAAGGGCAGGCTGAGGGAGACTGGGCTCTCCTGCTGAGTCAAGCTACAGACGTGAGGCTGGGCGCCCAGCCCCAGGAACTGGTGCCCCTGTGGAGGCGACAGGGGGGGTGGGGGGCTCACCCAGATGCATGCTGGGAGCAGAGGCTGAGGGTCCCCAGGCGGTTGCATCATCCCTGAGAGGAGGAGGTCCAGGCTGCTCCGACATGCCCGCAGTGCGCGGCTGCCGTCGGCGATCAGGCGGCGATGGTTGCGGTATTACACTGTCACCTGTGCCGATGTCCCCACTTCCACCCGCACCCCTACTTCCGAGTGAGGCCCCTCCTGGGTATGGTCCTCCTCTCGGACCCTGCGTCTGTGCCGTGGGGCTCCCCAGGACGATAAGCGGGGTGGTAGGCACCGACCCCCCCCCCCCTTCTCTGAGAGGTGGTCCTGGCGGAGGCAGTGCGGGGGTGGGGGGGGGGGGAAGGGGAGACCGAGGGGCCGCCGCGTCCTGGCTGCCGACGCCCCCTCCGTTGGAGCGAGCCTTGGAGTCAGTGGTGATGTCACAGCCCGCCCCAGCCCGAGCTCGGGCTGCTGCGGCGGCGACGCCCGTCCCTCTCCCCGCGCCACAAACCAGCTGGCGGCTGGGCGAGGGCATCGCTCACAGCCAACCAGCGCGGCGGGAGGGGCGCGGGGCGGGCGGGGCGGGGGGCGCGCGGCCCGTCACGAGGCGCCGCCGTCACAGCGCCCAGCGCAGCCGGGGAGGCAGCCCAGCTCCGCGCTCCGGGACCCGCGCCCGGTCCGCTCTCATGCCGGGCCTCAGCCACTGACCTGGTGACGCCGGAGAGGTGAGGCCGCAGTCGCTCAGCCCGCGCCCCGCGCCCCGGGCACCCGGGGCCCGCACCCTGTACCGCACCGCCTGCGCGCACAGCCGCGGGCCCTGAAGCGAGCGCCAGTGACCTTGCATGGCCACCGCGGCTCTGCACTCCAGACCCTCCGTCTCCTCGGAGAACAATGGAGCGAACCCGGGGCCCTTCGCCCTCGCATACCCGCCGCGCCCCGGGGCGGAGGCTGGCCCTCGCCGGGCGGGTCCCTAGTGGAAGGCGAGCCCGGGCGGGCCTGTGACCGGTCTGCCCCCTTCCTTTGATAGCCCCCTCCCCAAATGAACCGCTGGGACAGGGCCCGGGCAGGGTTGCTGGGAAGGGGGAGGGAGAGGGAAGGGGGGATCCAGGGGGGCACCCTGGGGGCGCGGCTGCAGCGCCCCTCCCAAGCATGGGGCGCGCAGGATGTCAGGTGCGCATAGCGGCCCTGGCTCCTGGGTGGGGGTGCCGATGCTGGAACCCAGCAAAGCAAAGCAGGCAGACGGGGCCGCCTGCGACCCTCACGTTTCCTTCCCGAGAGACCCCAGCCCCTCCGGGAAGGCTGGCTGCGGGCACCCGGGGAACAGATGCGGCCTGGGCTGGGCCCGGGGAGGGACTGCGGCTCTGCGCCATCTGGGCAGGTGGCTCTCCCCAGGAGGCCCGGCTGGGATGACAGGAGTCGGGGCAGGGAGAACCTAATCACCCCTCCTGCAATACCTCCGCTGCGGGGAGGGGTCAGGGGTTTCCTGGCCGCTGGGGGGGTGGGGTGGGCTGGGGGGGAAGGGTCTCAGGCGGTGGCCGGGAGGGGTGGCCTGGAGGGGAAGGAGCGAATGCCGAGTCATTGGCCTGTCGCGACGTCGCCCGCGCGGACCCGATGCGCGTCCACGGCTTTAGGCATAGGGATTTCTCTCCAAGCGGCTGCCCCCTCTCGGGGTCTCTGCTGGCCAGATTAGAGGCTCGTGGGCTCCCAAGATGACCCTGCGTGCAGAAGGGAGGCCACAGAGACAGACATACTCCGACACCAGCCGCGCCACCCTTTCCCGAGGACAGACAGGCCACAGGGACATCCAGAGCCCCTCCCCCCCCGGCGCTGCCGATACAGCCCCCCCCACCTCCTCCAGCCTCATCCTCTCTGTACCCCTCCCCTCTCACGCGGACCTTGGCTTGGCGGCTGGGGCAGGGTGGGGGTGGGGGAAGGTTGGGGCTCCACCTGCGGCGGCCATTTTGCAGGTGTGGTTGGCTGAAGGAGCAGCGTGGGATGAGGTGTACAGGAGCCTCTGACCTCCGTGCAGTCCCCTGACACCCCCCCACCCACCCACCCAGCCTGTCCTCTGGCAGGCCCAGGGTGGAGGGGGGGTGGATGTGGGAGTCTTCCACCTCCTAAATCAAACCAAGCCAACCAAATGAACAGCCACCAAGTTGGTCCCTGTTCATTCAAGGTATAGGACAGAGAACGTCCCTACCTTGATTTCCGTGCTGCAGACTTTGAGTGGGGTGGGGGGACGGTCTCATCTTACCTCAGGGAGGCTGCTGGGTTCCAGCCCTGACTTTGTGGTGGCGCTTTGTCTGGGGCAGTGGTGGTCAGGATCCAGGGTCCTGGGTGGTGGTGGTGGTGGTGGTGGTGGTGTCTGGGGAGAAACAGGAAACCCACAGCCTGAGGGCCCTGTGACCACCAGGTGTCCACCTCCCCCAGGGCTCAGGCCTTTGGGAAAAGGCAGCAGGCCCTGGTCACTCTCATCCGGCACAGGCAGGGGGTGCTCTGAGGAGCTGTGGGCCCTGTCCAGGGTGGCATGCAGATGCGGCAGCAGGCTGTCTGGGAGGAGGCTGGGGTCTCTGGGAAAGGGGGCACAGGCTAGGATGGGGGGTGCAGGTGGTCCCACCCACTTGATTTGTGCTGAGCTCCAGCATCCTGGCCTGTCAGGGACCCACTGGGCACTCCTATGTCCTGGGTGCCCTCCCCTGTCTAAGTGAGAACTCTCAGAAGGACATTAGTTGCAGGTGACCTTGTTGGGTGTGGTTCATGGGGCAGGCAGGGGCATGGGGGCTTCTGAGGAGGTCTTCCGGGTGCCAGCTGTCCCCCTACCCGCCACACATTGCCCCTGCTGGACCTTCCCTCCCCTACCCCACTGGAGGGCTCCATAGACTGCCTGGCCCAGGACCTACCGCCAGTCCAGATGGGAGCCAGGCAGGACTTTGCTCACAGCCAGAGTGGAGGAAGGGCTCTGTCTTTACCTGGTCAGTCCCACAGGGTCCATGTGGACCACCAGGTGGAATAGGGGGTATGGTTTGCCTTGAGGGGACTGACCACCCAGCCTAAGACCCTGCCCAGCCCACCGGTGAGCCGGCAGGGGCCTGAGTCGCAGGCAGAGACCGGCTCGGCTCGGCTGCCCTACTTAGCAGCAGCTGATGACCAGAGCAAGCTCTCTGCCCCCCCCCCCCAGCTGGCCTCAAGGAATCAGGTGTGCCCCCTCTTCCCTCTTCCCTGGGAGCTGCTGAGGGGGGGCCTGGGTGGGGCCAGGAAGCCCGAGTCCTGCAGTTCTGTCCTCCTTGTGAGTCAGGGACCTGCTGCCCGCCCCGCAGGGAGTCGGCTGTGGGCCACTACTCCAGCAGGCTTGCTGAGCAAGATGCCCCCCTCTCTCTTGGGAGGAACTAGGCTGTCGGGTGGCCCAGCGGCCCTGGGGCACTCCCACCCCAGCGAGGGGCATGGCTGGGGGACTGAGAGGGCAAGAGACCCAGACAAGGTCACCCTGTGACAGTCCCCAAGCCCCTGAGCCCCATGGCCTGACCTGGGTGTTTGGGCACCATCCATGTTGTCTTCGATGCCCTGCCTGAGGGAATGGGCACAGGTCTTGGGGCTGTGGGGTCAGACAAGGAGGGAGGGATACCCAGGGCTGCATTGAAGCTGTTCCAGGTCTGGGTCTGCCAAACCTTTGGGGCCTGAGCCTGCAGCTCAGATAGGCCGTGGGGGGTGGGTGCGGCCCTCGGTTCAGGGCTCCCTGTAACTTGGGGGAACCACCCAAGGACTCTCTGCTCACACCTCCCTTCCTTCCCCTCCCCTTCTAAGATATTGACCCTGACTGCTGGACAGCCCTCATGGACTGTGGGGGTCCCCTATACACACATGCACGTGGGCTGTGCACTACACAAACGTCCACACATGCGATGTGAGTGCTATGTACATCCACCCACATATGCTCTGTGGAGGTCCCCCCACAAGCACTTACACATGGACTGTGGGGTCCCCTACACACATACACGGGTTGTGGGGCCCCCTACCCACATGCACAGATTGTGGAGTCACACACACAGACACACGAGCTGTGGGGGTCCTTCTGTTCGCATCACCCCTCTTCCTTTCTGGGAACCCTCTTCATGGCCCAGCACATGACCATTCCAGCCCCCCAGATGTCACCTTCCCTCAAGCCCCTTATGGCCCTCCTCAGCCACCCCCAGGCCCAGGAGCTCCCCCTCTGCACCCTCAGGGCAATTGACAGGCTGTGCATGTTGGGTGGCTGCAGTGAGGGGGCAGTGAAGGTCTACACTGGACTGGACACTCACTGGCTCCTTCTCTGAGGCTCCCACGACCCTTATGAGGCAGGTGGCCACCATTTGCAGGGGAGACATGTAGTATGAGACATGTACAAGGAGACATGTAGTATGAGACATGTAGTATGAGACATGTACAAGGAGACATGTATGAGACATGTACAAGGCAGACCTGGGGGCTTCCAGCCACCTCTTCTGATCCCAAATTGCTACATTTGCTGCTTTATTCCAGCCCCAGCCCAGCTCCAACTTTAGCTGCAACCTCAGTCCCAGCCCCAGCCCCAGCATCCCCCGCCCAGCCCCAGTCCAAGCCCTAGCAGTCTCAGCCCCAACCCAGCCCCAGTCCTCAGCCCAGACCCAGACCCAGCCTTAGCCCAGCCCCAGTCCCAGCCATCAGCCCAGCCTAGTCCCAG
>PVJH01041082.1:0-15231 GCA_004026705.1 Nesogale talazaci
AGGATAAGGTTGTCATCACAAGGTGGAGCTTCTTGGCTTTGAAAGGCTCATGGATGGCCAGCAGTTCTGGAACTTAGATAACCACTGGGCATAGTATATATGTGAGTGGGGGGGGAGGGGGGAGGAATTGGGGGAACTGATCCCATAAAAGTGAAGGCATTTAGGCTAAGCCCCAGTGGCGTAGCGGTTGTGCGTGGGACTGTGGCCCCCTGGGTTGGAGGTTCAAATCCAGCAGCAAGGTTTGGCCTCCCACTCCCACCACCAGAGGGCAGTGATGCCAAAAAAAAGTGAAGGCATATCTTTAATAATACAGAAGAGGTGGACTCTAGGAAGATTTCTCCTCTTAATGTGCATTTAGATCAAGACTGATTGCTTGCCTTTGGTGTGTGTGTGTGTGTGTGTGTGTGTGTGTGTGTGTGTGTGTGTGAGAGAGAGAGAGAGAGAGAGAGAGAGAGAGATCTTTACGACTTTTTCATAGGAGATCAGAAGATTTCAGGAAGACCTGGGAGGGGCTCTTGACCTCACAGAGGCAGAAGAACTTTGAAGAGAGTAGAACCTGGGAAGATGAAGTCTACTAGGGATCATTCCATATCCTGAGACCCTCATGGCACCCTTCCTGAGTAGCTTGAGAAATGTATTGCTTTGGGTTATCCATACCTTACAGGGGATCCTATTTGGAGACAGGGGAAAGCCGTGGATGCTGTGTGGGGATGACATGGACAGGATTCCTTCAAAATGTACACAAAGTGAGAGACTGAATTTTTCTCTTTTGTGTTCACTCCCCTATTCCTATTCCTGGCACCTAGGATGATGTCTCATGTAGTAGTTAGTTAGTAAACATTTGTTGAGCATATTCATTTGTGCCATGGAGAAAAAAAGGGGGAGAAGTGCAGAGGAACAGAAGAAGAGGGAGGACTTTGAGGCTGTCCAGAAATCAGTGAATGCCTGAGAAAGTAGCTTTCCCTTGGACTCTGGAAAAAAAATCATAGTTAGTTCCTAGCTTTTTGCTCACTTCCTTCTACTTATCCTCAAAGTATCAGTGAAGTGAGCTACATGTCTGTGTTGGAGGAGTAGAATTTAAAGACAAGACAACACAGAGAAGACAATTACATCACAGTTGCTAGGTAAACTGGCAGGGGCAACCTCCCATTAGAAATAAAAATGTATAATACACCTAACAGGGAGAATATGCCTGAAACTATGTACCTAATTGGACACTTTTTTTGTGTGTGTGTGGCATCACTGCCCTGGTGGGAGAAGGAAGTCCAGCCTTGCTCCTGGAGAGCTGCTGCTGGATTCGAACCGCCAACCCTGTGGGCCGCAGTCCCACATACAACTACTAGCCCACGAGGGCTCAGCCGCTAATTGGACACTTTTGAATAAGTTTCTCTCCAGCCCTTGGCAACCTAGGCTGTGTTCTATAGACTACTGGGATTTTAGACTCTATCCTTTCGAGACACATGACATCCTTCCAGACCAGAGGATTCAATATGGAAACCTGTTAAGTGAATTGGGCTTTGCCTCAAATTCACCTGTGGCAGATTTATAGAACTGACATCTCCTCGTACACTCAAAGCTGCAATGCCCTAGTGTGAGAAGAAGCAGATGAGGACTAGCCCAAGGTGATGGAATTGGTGGTTGTTGGACTTTGGTTCCGATCCTGTGCTTTGAAGGTGCCCAGGGAACTGTGGCCATTTATTTGCTGTCTTAATGCTTCCCTTGCTTTCTTATGAGATGTATTTATCTTGTAGGCACAGTCTGGCCTTTGTAAATGCCTGTTATCCAAAGTTTTCTCTATTCTCAACCCCCATTATTTGTGTAAATAGTATCCTGTCATGTAAGCATTTAATCTGTACAAGTCAGCAATTCATGTATCTCAGTCTGAACCTGGCTTATACTTGTATAATTTACTTTTCTCAGCAGTGTCTTGAATTCTATACCCTTGGCTAAATTAGTCATGACACGACATCAGTAGAATTACCTTATGCACCAGGGGGATGATTTAAACTGCTTTCTATCATAAAATTATAATGATGTCTCTAAAATAAACAAGATCTACATAAACCATCGCTATATGCATGGACTTGGGGCTCACACTAATTCTAGCCCCAAACTCGTTCGATAGCATGGTCCTGCTCAATGCCCCCATTCATGAAGACATGGGTGCCCCTGCAGAGTGTGGTGAAGGAACTCCATGGAGCCCCGCCATATTCTTATAGCTTCTGTGGTCTTAGAACAAGCAGCCATTTAAGTGAGGTAATCAACTAAGTTCACCTAGAAGAAGCACACTAGGTTGTGTGAGCTAAGGATTTGAAATAATAAAACACAGATCCAAAGGAGGAAATGGTATCAGAGCTTAAATGGTGAACACTAGTTTGCAGAAGGCTATGGATGGCGGTGGGAGCCCCAAAACCATACACATGGATGAATTCTGGCGAATTCCCTCTGATCATGGTTGAGGAATGTGAATAATTTTGCTAACACAGAAGGCATTGTAAAGTCGATTGCAGCATATGTAGTTAGGATAAAATGCGGCAAGACCCTATACCCTGATTTACCTTTTGGCCACTTTTTAATGTCGCTCTCATATTGAATACTTTCTACTTTCTCTGTGATTCTTTTCTATGTTTGGTCTCGTCATGGGTTTTCGTTTGTTGGTCTACTTTGGATGATCATGTGTGACTGTGTTTTGTTTTGTATGCTGTTCTGCATAGGAAATCCTTAAATCATTACAGTCTCAGAAACCCACTGAGATTCCTAGAGCATCTCTATGAGTGGGCATCAACATGATGACGGTAGGTCCTATTTTTTTTAATTTAATTTTTAAATACAGAAAAGGAAGACACTTCTTGGTTAAAGGCGTAGAAAGACAGGCCTAGTTATTATGGATAGAGGGGCCAGCCAGGCAACTGACGGTCAGGCCAAACTTCATTGCAAGTGCAGAGACTGGTGTCATGCGGCTGGTGTGGAGGCACCGAGAGCCATCTCTGCTTGATGCCAGAGGGAGGAGGCCAGGAAGCTCCACACCCAATTGAGGGTGGCAGCAGGCGGGTCACTCAGCTCTGCAGCCAGGGCCTGGGAGAGCAGGAAGAAGACTCACCCGAGGGGTCTGGCCACGAGGCAGGTGGACCGCGGCAGAGTTTCAAAGGCTCCTTATCTGCCCTTCTTCCCACACGAGCCAGAAGGAAGCATCTGGCTGGTTCTTTGATGAAACTTGGAACGTCCCGCTGTAGCCGAGTAGGAAATATTTGTGTGGTTTTTCTGTGGGAGAGGAGAAGTCATAAATCTTTTTGTTGTTGAAGGAACACCTTCCAGCGATGTCGCTCAAGACGTGTTATTCTTAAAGCGGACATGCTCGAAAATGTGGTGAAGCCAGGTTGTTGGAAATGTACAAATCTGAGTGACTCATAATGGATGGATGGATTGCAATAAGAGCTGTACGAGCCCCCAATAAAATGATTTTTAACAAAGCGAGGATCTGATACCAAGGACTCAAGCAGAAAGCAAATGTTTTGCAAATGGTGACGGATGTACAAATGTGCCTGACACCATGGATGGGTGCATGGATGTGACAAGAGTTGTATGAGCCCCTGGTAAAATGATTTTTAAAAAGCCAGGCTGTTTAACTCCACGTGGGTCCTAGAAGGCAGTTAGGCATGCACAGGACGCAGGTATAAGCTTCAGGTCACCAGCTCTGCGTTGTGGCAGAGTACGTCGTTTTAGGACGTGGGTATTCCTTTCTGAGCAGCTGGGAACGGGAGCTGAAGGCTGGCTCTACAGAGGGCACATGAATTTCCACAAAGGAGCATCCTGGAGTCAGTGCCCCCCGGCTGGCTGCATGTGGTCGAATGAGAGGGTAAGACCAGGCCCTGAAGGAGGTCACTCGGTCTTCACAAATGTGCTGACCCCTTAGGCACACACATGTGTGGACTTTTCTAGGGGCGGGGGTACAATGTTGCGCTGGCGATGGGTGATGTCATGTCAATTCGGGCTTGTCGTGTGACAGAGTAGAACAGTCTTAGAGAGGGAGCTTGGCTGAGATCTTGATGGAAGCAGATCACCGGGTCTCAGTGGCTGGGTGGCCTCACCCTGCTGGCCTTCCAGTTAGCAGTTGGGTGCTGAACCATTATATCACCGGGGCACCTTGAGGGCCCGGGATATGGCACTGACCAAAGCCAGCAGCAAAGAAGTAAGTATGTGTCAGGGCGACCAAGGCTGGGAGGAAAAAGACTGGAAAAAGGAGAACAGTGAGTTTTCAGCGTGGCAGTGGGTGCATGTGTGCGATTTGACACAGACCCTCTGAGCACAGGGTGTTTGTCAGACTCTGCAAGAAGTGCAGGGGCAGTGGGGTGGGGGGTGGGGGGAAGAGGGGAAAGTCCCATGAGCATCTGAAGGGCGAGAACTCCGGGAGGAACACGGACCCAGGGGTACATCAAGGACTCAATCATGGATCCGAGGCGGGCCTTCTTGCGTGGTGCAGATAGCGTGCTTGGCAGCAGCTTACGCACAGGGTGGATGTTCGCGTCCTCCAGACGTGCCTTGGAAGAAAGGCATCTACTTCCCAAAGATGCGTCACTGAACTCAACTCTTCTAGACACATGGGGAGTGGCCAGGAGCCAGAGGCAGCTGGGTGGCAAAGCTTTCTTCACCTTGTTCCATGTAGCTCCTCTCGACCTTCTCGGAGGGTTGCCATGCATGCGGACCGGCACAGAACTTGCAAAGGAGGAGCCAACGGAAACACCTCCGTTGAGATCGCTCTTGTGTGAAGCAACACTTCCCCCCGCCCGCTCCGCAGGCTTGCACGCCTCATTAGCCGCCGAGAGAAATGGATGTTTCAAGAGTGTTTTTCTGCACAGCGTTTATCTTTAAGGCGCTACCTTTTCAAGAAGCCGGGGAATTTCTGTCTTGACAGGGTCACGTCAAGAGATAGGTGCAAGGTGCGGCAGAAAGGAAGTGATGTCTTTTTAATAGCCTGTGTAGCTGGCGGGATGGAGCCAAGGCAGGCTGGGACAAGCCTCTCCTTCCCAGCTCTGAAGGCTCCCAGGGCTGCAGCCTTTCTGCAGATTCCCCTGAGCTGGCTGAGATCTCTGCATGAGTAAAATGCAAATCGCAATGCGCTCAGAGCCAGGGCACTTCTTTCTCCTGGGGAGTTGCCTATTTTCAACGTGTTTCTCTGCCGAACGGAGTGCATGCAATAAGCTATAAGGAACCTGACTGGAATGCCTTGCACGACATTTCAAACGCTCGAGACGAACACACTCCAGTAGACCCTAAATCAAAGGAGGGCTGGTGGCAGCGTGGGCTATGAATTGAGCCGCTAAACGCAAGATCAGTGGCTCGATTGCACCAGCTGCTCCAGGGGAGAAAGAGGAGGTTATCCACTCCCATCCAGCTTTAAAGGCTTGCAGATCCATAGGGGGCAGTTCTACCCTAGGTTAACTGACTCAATGACAGTGCATTGCTGTTATTGTCTTTGAGACAGAAGTTATACTGAAAAGGAAACGTCCTGTGAGTTGGAAGAAGGTCCCTGGGTGGCACAAAATTGGTTTACATGTGACTCCTAACCCAGGTGGGTTTAACCCTTGGTGCTGAGGATGAAAGGGCTGGTGATCTGTTCCCATAAAACACAGGGCACATCGCTACCCTCCCTCAGGGTTTCTGAGGTTGCAAATATTTAATTGTGTGTCTGTTTGTCTTTAATCATTTTATTGGGAGCACATACATCTCTTATCACCATTCATACATCCATCCATTGCATGTCAGGCGCATTTGTACATTTGTTGCCCTCCTCATCGAGGTTGTAAATCTTTCTAGGAGCAGGCAGCCTCATCTTTCTCCCAAGAAGCGCCTGACAGGCTGGAACTGTCAACCTAGCAGGGAGAGCCCAGTGCTTACCTGCCATTGTGAGTCCAGTGCTACCTGTCATTTTCCATGACAGCTTTGCTGATTGGAAAAGGAATCTATTTTGTAAACCTGCACTCAATTTACAACAAAACATTGTTTCTTTTTTTTTTTTTTCATTCTAAAGACCAGCATTACAGAGAAGAGCCGTGTATGGGGTGGAGCAGGTCTACAGTGTAACATATGGGACTGGTAGGAGGTCAGAATCAACTCAACAGTAACGCTCTGGGTGGGTTTGATCAGAGAGGCATGTGGATGTGTTTCTGAGTGCATGAGGCCAGGCTTGGGAAGTACCTTTTAACATGACATCAAAAAAAGAAAGAAAGAAAGAAAGAAAGAAAGAAAGAAAGAAAGAAAGAAAGAAAGAAAAGTGTATATAAGAGAGAGGGAGGCAGTGAGTGAGGGTGTTCGATGAACTATGATTGGCACATGTATCCAAGGCAGGGTGGTCATAGTCCCACACACTCTCCTTTTGCAAAGAGCCAAGAGGGACTGAGAATGGGGTGGCGGGGGCAGTACATAATGTGATGCCGGGAGCCCCTCTTTCCTCTCTTGTCTCGGTTGTTCTGAAATAGCACCAGGGATCCTGGCGTGGGGACGGTGGCGAGGAGCGTTTGCTCCACATGACGGTGTCGGTGACCAAGAGGAACCTTTGATGGCTCCTCATCGTCCTTCCTGGAGAATGGCGTTGTGGGGGTGGGGGGGTGGGGGTGGGAGAACAGTGATGTTGAGATGGCTAGTCAGGATCCCCTGCTCAGCACGCCGTGGAATAGCAGTGGGATCTTGCAAAGCCTTCTGGGAAGACGGTGAAGGGGACAAGTGCTTGTCATCTGGGAGCCTCAGCACACACTTGTGCAATAAAGGAAAGGCCCTGTTCATTCTGCAGTCTCACTTGGGCCCTGGGGACAATGAGGGAAGGTTTGTCGGCACCTCCTGCCCAGGGTTTCTTGCTGGGGCCAGGAGGCTCTCAGGGGGCAGTCCTGCCCTGGGCATAGTCTCTGAAGTACCTTCCAGACGGCCCACCGGTGTGGGAGGGGGAGGGTTCTCGGCCCAGGGGCTGGCAGCCAGCCACAGGCAAGCTCGCAGACATGCTCTTGCTCTCTAAAGCCAGCGAGGAATGCAGCTCAGGAAGGCCGCCCTTCTCAGTCCCAGACCCTGGCCTGGAGGGTGGGGTGGAAATCAGCCTCTGGTGGCCACACCCAGCTCCCTATCCACTCTGTCCAGAGACTTCACATTCTCGACAGCTGCTGTCTGTGTTTGCCTTTCAACTTAGCTGCCTTGACCTGGCTCCCAGAGACCATTTTTCTGAGGCCAACTGTGGCCCTGGCGTTCCGATCATATCTGCCCTGCACCCCTCCCCACAGCTCTCCTCCCCCCTCCCTGCCCTCGAGTTGATATGGACTCCCAGTGACCTCGAGGACAGGGGAGACTTGCCCTTGTGGGTTTCCAACCTGGTTTAACGCTTTCTGGGAGTAAAAAGCCCCCTGTCTCTCCCCACACAACCCCTTCCATATAAACCTTCATTTCCTCTCCAAGACAAGATTTATCTGAGGAGGGTTCTTGAAATGCTCCGCAGCTTTGGTTGGGATTTCCCTAAGACGCACTGCAACAACTTGCTGCTGAACGCGTGCGGAAGAACGCGCTGTTTGGGCGGGTGGGGGGTGGGGGTGGGGTGCTTCTGTGAGGGACAGGCTAAAGTGAGGCAGATGTATGTGTCCTGGATCGCACACATCGTGTTGTGGCAGGAAAGCAGACAATGCGTGAGGCTTTAGGACATCTCTTGGCCCTTCCAGGCCGTAATGAATTTTACAGCAAGATAGGACACAGCCTAAGAAAGTCTGTGGTAAGTTAAAACAAACAAGCACATGCAAACCCGCTGCCACGGAGTCCACTCTGAAGCAGGGAGCCCCAGAGGACAGAATTAGAACTGCCCTGCTGGGTTTCCCAGGCGGTGAATCTTGACGGGAACAGAAAGCCTTTTCTTTGGCCGAAAGAGCACCTGGTGGGTGCTTTCTTCCAAAGAGCACTGTGGCAGTTACATAATCTGGTGTCAATTTGAGAGCATGAAGGGGTGGAGTCTGGCCTGTCGATCAAGATACAACCTCTGTGTGTGCAGGGCCTTCTCCTGAGGATTCTGGGAAATCCTATATTTCCTCCTTGTTAGCAAGAGACACTTCTTTCTCTCTGCTCACTCCCTGGGAGACATTGCAGCTGACAAGATACATGGAACTATGCTAGTGCCTGGAGCTGGAGAAGCTATGTAGAGACCCCTGCCAGTGCTGAGCTGCTTCCAACCTCACTGGAGCCAAAGACTTTCTACGCACTGGCCTGTGATGGTCCAAGCACCTTCTGACCTTGTGATTGACTCGGAACCCACCAGAGCTCCATTGAAAGTGGGTGCTATCTTTTAATAAGTCAACAGAACAAACCACACCCAAACAAACCTGCTCTGTAGGGTTTTCTTATTGGACAACAATGGATCTCCAGACCTTTCTTCCATGATGCTGCTGTGTGAGTTCCTTCTATCTTTAAGGAGTTGCAAACCCTTTGCAACTTTGAAAGGTTCAATACCCCTTACAATCGTTCACATCCTTCGACATGATGTTAGCATTCCAGAAGATTTATAGAAAGGAAATCATTCACAAGAAGAGCGAAAACCCCTATATGGATGGGATGTTCACAGCAGCATACTTCTTATTGTGAAAATGTCAGATAACTTAATGTACACCTGTAGGGAAATGGTGAAGCACGTTATGCTCTATCCGCAGAAAACAGTGCAGCCCAAAATAATAATTACGAAGACTGCAAAGATAAGAACATTCCTTATTAAGTGACATTAAACAAGAAAATGGAACACAAAAATCCTGAGCATTATGATGATTATATAAATATTTCTTTGTCTTACTGAAGATTGGAAGGGAGGGTGTGGGAAAAGATAAAATGATGTGTGTAGTGGTGAAGATGAGTGTTTTTTTCTTCTTAAATGTTTACCAGTGGAGACTTGTTTGCTGTCATGTGCTGTTGACTTTATTCTGACTTATAGGACTGAAGGAAGCAGAACGGTAGGGTTCCCAAGGCTGTACTCTTTATGGAAGGCAACTGCCATATCTTTCTCCCACTGAGGAGCAGGTGGGTCCAAACCACCAACCATTTGGTTAGCCTTTGAGCATTTAACTGCTACACCACCAGCCCTCATCAGACTTGTTTTGTTTTTTTGTTTTTTGGGCATCACTGCCTTCTGGTGGTGGGAGTAGGAGGCCCAACCTTTGCCCCTGTGGAGCCGCTGCTGGAATTGAACCTCCATCCCAGTGGGCCGCAGTCCCGTGCACAACCACTACGCCATCGAGGCTCAGCACTAGACTTGTTTTAATGATAGCTAGTTCTTTAAAAAAAATACTTCTTATCTATAGAAAGGAACACCCCAAATTCACTAACTTGCTTTTCACTTTAGGCAGTAAGTGGGTAAACATTAAAAACATGGATGTGGTCTCATCAAGAGTGATCACACTGAGTTCAGAATGTGCCGTGCTGTTAACTCTGGAAGTCAAGTGAGGGGATGTGAGAGACAGAAAAGAGGTAGAAGAAGGTCTATCAATTTGCCTATTGACGATGTGCATGAAGAAAGCTCACAGAGTTTATTTGTTTCTACAGGAGCTGGGCAGCCAGTCAAACCTTCACTCCAACCAAATGCACTGACCTTGAGTGATGCCAACGCATAACAACCCTGAAAGCCAGGGACCTTTTAGACTGTCTCTGTGGGTTTCTGAGTCTGTAACTCTTTACAAGAGTAGAAAGCCCAGTCTTTCTCCTTTGGAGAAGCTGGTGGCTTTGAACTGCTAACCTTCAGGATTACAGCTTTTTTTTTTTATCTCTTTACATGCACACTGTCTCTAAAACGTGAATGGCCCATCCCGCTGTTCCGAACTGACCCTTTCCCGGGAGGCAGTGGAACAAGTCACTCAATGACTTCAATTACTCATGATTTTAAAAGGGGCAATTATTGAGCCAATTTAAAATGTGTACTAGCACGTGGACTCCCTCACACGAAATGACCTGCACATGTTGGAGATGCCATCACCCAAGTTGCTGTTCCCCCAGAATTTTGCTCCAAACTTGTGCCGGAAACGCCAGAAAAATGTAGTCCCTGGCTGTCGAGGCTGTGCCTGGATTACGTGAAGCGGGGGGCAGTCTGTAGCCTGAGAAGGTTTTTGGAGGGGAGCCTGTGTCTCAGGATTAGAATGACAGCCTGATGCAAACTTCATCTGGTGGACCATGAAAGAGGCAGATTGATGACTGCTATGTGGTCAGAGGAACCCAGATCTTTCAAAAGGAAAAAGAAAAACCATAAAATCATCCCCCCCGGGTGCAGATAGTGCGGTAGGTCCTGTGAAAATTATATGGCTTAGGTTAGACCGGCTCCTGCCCACAACCCAAAATAGGGTATTAGACAACCAGACGAGAAATACAGATAGAATTCAAGTCAATAAACACACATTACAGAATGAAATAGAAGTAGTTATGATCTAGTAAAAGAAATAACAGTAAGCTCTGAGTTAGAAGATATAAAAAAGGTATTCATATTGGACATGAAGTAAAACAGACTTTATTCTCTGACTAGACAATTACTGGAGACACAGTAATTGTGCCTGCTCTGACCCCACCACACTGAAGCAAAACACAAAGAGTATGCAACAGAATAGCAAGGGGAACAGAACAACGAAGTCCCCAGGGAATCCCAAAATTAGACTTTGGGGCCATGGTGTGGCACCTCATCAGACTCAATTGGAAAACATCCCTAACGGTCAATAAACAGACCTTCAACTAGTTACAGGTTTTTCTTTTCTTTTTTTTTGGTCATTGATTTTTATTGTTGTTGTTGTGCTGCTTTGTTTTGCTCTGTCTTGTTTTTGTGTATATTATTATCTCTGCAGGTCTATCTAGATCAGATGGGCAGGATAAACAATCAGGAGGAGAAATCAATTGGACTGATGGTTGGGGGGCGGGGCATGGGAGAGGGAGAGGCTGGGGGAAAGGAAGTGGATGTTAAAAAACCCAGGGACAAGGGAACGACAAGTGATCCAAAATCAGTGGCAAGGAGGGTGTGAAAGCCCTGGTAGGGAATGATCAAGGGCAATGTAACCAAGAGGAATTACTGAAACCAAAAATGGAGGGTGAGCATGATAGTGGGACAAGAGGAAAGTAAAAGGAAATAAGAGAAAGAACTCCACCTTTCCGGCAGGTACGACCTCCGTGGCCATCATGCCTCTCACAAAGGACCTACTCTATCCCTCTCCCGACGAAGAGACGCGGAAACACAAGAGGAAGCGCCTGGTGCAGAGCCCCAACTCCTACTTCATGGATGTCAGTGCCCAGGCTGCTATAAAACCACCACGGTCTTCAGTCATGTACAAACGGTAGTTTTGTGTGTTGGCTGCTCTACTGTCCTGTCAGCCTACAGGAGGAGAAGCCAGGCTTACAGAAGGATGCTCCTTCAGATGGAAGCAGCACTAAAAGACCCTGAATGAAAATGCGTGGCAAGCCATTCTAATAAAACTGCTTTGGATACAAAAAAGAAAGAAGGAAAGAACTCGAAGGCAAAGGCATTTATAGAAGTTTAAATGAAGGCATGTACATATGTAAATAATTTATATGTGATGATTTATGTGCATACATTTATAGGTTTAGTATTAAGGTAACAGATGGACTTTGGGCCTTTGCTTAAGTACTCCCTCAATGCAAGAACACTTTGTTTTACTAAACTGGCAGTTCATGATGCTCACCTTCCCAACATGGTCACTGAAGACAAAGTGAGTGCATTAGCAAAGGTGGTGAAGAAAACTGATGGTTCCTGACCATCAAAAGATACAGCACCTGAGGTCTTAAAGGCTTGAAGATAAAGGCTTGAAGCTAGGCCATCTAGCTCAGAAGCAACAAAAGCCACATGGAAGAAGCATATCAGCCTGTGTGATCACGAGGTGTCTATGGGGTCAGGGGTCAGACATCAAAGAACAAAAAATCAAATCATTGTGAATGACGGGAGTGTGGAGTGGAGACCCAAAGCCCATCTGTAGGTGGACATCCCCTGACAGAAGGGTTGTGGAGAGGAGATGAGCCAGTCAGGGTGCAGTATAGCAACAATGAAACATACAGCTTTCTTGTAGTTCTTTAATGCTTCCTACCCCCCCCCCCCCCACTATCATGTTCCCAATTCTACCTTGCAAATCTGGCTAGACCAGAGAATGCACACCGATACAGATAAGAACTGGAAACATAGGGGATCCGGGAAAGATAAATCCCTCAGGACCAATAATGAGAGTAACCATACCAGGGGGATGGACAACAGAAAAGTGGGTGAAGGGAGACATCTGTCAGTGTGAAACATGAAAAAAAAATTTAAATTATCAGGGGTTTGTGAGCAAGGGAGAGGAGGGGAGGGAGCGGAAAAATAAGGAGCTGGTACCAAGGGCTCAAGTAAAAACAAAATGTTTTGAGAATGATGGCAACAAATGTGCAAATGTGCTTGACACAATGGCTGTTTGTATGAATTGTGATAAGAGGTTTACGAGCCCCCGATAAAATGATTTTTTCAAAAAAGACAAGTACTGTGTGAAAAGACTATGGGATCTACAGAAACTGGTAAACAAGCAGAGCAAGGCTGTAGTATACAGAATCAACATTAAAAATCAACTGTATGTCTATATGGTTTCAGTACAACAACATCTACGGTCATTGGTCAATTCCGGTTCATGATCCCCTAGACATCCTTATAGGACAGGGGAGAGCTGCCCTGATGGGTTTCTGAGACTGGAATTCTCTACAGTACTAGAAAGCCTCCTCTTTCTCCTCAGGTGCATCAGGGGGTTTCAATCTGCTGACCTGTGGTTAGCCGTCCAATGCTTAACCGCTAAGTCACCAGGACTCCTGTGGTTTCCTTAAGCATTTGGAAACCGCACACGTCCATGCCTGCCTGATTTTCAAATGTGATGTGAAGGCAACTTATTGGACAAAGGAAATTCTTTTCAAGAGATGAAGAGACTGTGTGGTGGAGTGGTTATGTGTTGGAGCAGGTGCAAGGTGAGTTGTTCAAAACCACAGGTGTGCCACAGGAGGATGAGGTTTCCTCACACAGACAATTCTACCCAGTCCTACAGGCGTCAACTCCATGGCAGTGAGTCCTCCTCCCCACTCCGCCTCAGGAAAGAATGGTGGAACTACTGAGCGTTCTTATCCCAACCACACTGACTCTGAGTGACCTCCTGTGGGTTTCCGAGACTGTAACTATTTTGTCTGCTTTTTTTGGAGGGGGGGGGGCATCACTGCCCTCTGGTGGGAGTGAGAGACCCAGCCTTGCTCCTGGAGAGCTGCTGCTGGATTTGAATCGTGAAGCCAGTGGGTTGCAGTCCCGCACACAACCACTACGCCACCGGGGTTCAGCTCGAGACTGTAACTGGGAGTAGAAAACCCAGTCTTTCTCCCTCGGGGCTACTGGTGGTTTCGAACTGCCAACCATGAGGCTCCCAGGCCACTGCTTAACCACTACACCACCAAGGATCCATGTTATAAGAAAAAATAAACATGATTATATATTTTGAATAGTGCATGAACATTAGCTCAAAATGGATAATAAAGTCAAGGATAAAACCCCAAACTAGAAAACTCAAAGCAAAACATGAGAGAATCTTTGTGACCTTGGGGTAGCATTTCTCAGCGACACCATCAAAGCACAGCCCGTGGAGTAGAAATGAATACGCTGGACTTTATAACTGCAGTTGGTGTAAGACATGAAAAAAAAAGGAATATATAAATTAACCAGGGGACATGGGGAAGGGGGCGGCTATGAGATGCTGATACCAAGGGTTCAAGTAGAAAGAAAATGTTTTGAAAAAGATGATGACAACATATGGATATATATATATACATATATATGTATATCTAGAGAGAGACTGTGATAAGAATTATAAGAGGCCCCAAGAGAATAAAAACTAAAGAAACCTAAACAAACAGGAAAGTAAATGTCTAGAAAAAAAACAATGGCAATATATGTATAAATATGTCTGATGCAACTGGTATATGGATTATAATAAGAGTTGTAAGAGCCCCCAATAAAATGATCTTTAAAAAAGGAACTTATGCTTTTTGAAATTCATCATATGAAAAACTGAGCTTTAGATGGAACAAATACCTGAATGCAAATGTACAACTATAAAGAACTTCACTGAAAAATAGAAACAAGTTTCTCGTTCACTCACTGCCCTCGAGTTGATTCTGACTCAAGACGACCCTATGCAATAGAGTAGAGTTGCCCTTGGGGCTTCTGAGAAGGTAAATCTTTGCCCTCAGAGAGAGCCTCTATTGATTGAGGAGCAGCTGGAGGATGAACCTGTGGACCACAGGGAGGAGTCCAATGTGTCATCCACTACACCACAATGCTTCTGGGACAAACTTAGGGGCCTAATGCGTGACACAAATATGCTATCTGTGGCAGTCATGTACTCGTGTCAGTTTCATGATTGGGAGTCTAGGGGTGGAGTCAATCTGGAGATAGCCAATGAGTAGCTAAAGAGGCATCTGGGTGGGGATGGCTTTCACCTGAGATTTCTGGAAAATCTCGTGGTATTTCCCAATTGGAGAAGAAAAACTTAATTCTCAGTCTCTTGGAGGTGGTCTACTGACAAGATGAGATGACAGCATGCTGATCGATCCTGATTTCTGGAGAATGGAGGAGCTGGAGGAGAAGCCACATGGGCTTGCCCAAATGGAACCAGACCTCTGGGGCCAGAAAAGCCACAGAGAGACCCCCTGCCAGCACTGAGAGGCTCCCACTGCCGATGGATACTGCTGATGGACCCTGAACCTTGGAAATGAGGAGCCATGGGAAGACCCCTGCCAATGCCAGGACACCTCTGCTATACGTGCTTCGTGAGTCGAAAGGAGACTTTATAGACTGGTATCGGACATATGGGCTAATATTGGACTTAGGACTTAGGACTGGACTGGGTTGGGATGATTTCTCAATGTTCCCTTCCTCTTGTATATAAACCTTTCCCTTATACCCATATGCATGTTTATGAATTTGTTTCTCTAGTCTACCTGGATTAACATGTTATCCAACACACAAAGAGCAGAAGGTCCACGAATATCAGAAGGCAAATGAGATGATGGAGACCTCCTGAAATATAGGCACTCCTGTGTATCGAAAGATATCATGAAAGGGGAAAAAGAGAACCCAGAGACTGGTGAAAAAAATGGTTTTTTGGTCATGACTTCTGAGACAGGGGCCTAATCTCTAAAATGTAGAGAAGATTTCAATATCTCAAGAGCAAAAAGACA